>WHYT01015127.1:46849-69329 GCA_009806455.1 Tetrax tetrax | reverse complement strand
TTTGGTGTGGGTTTTTTTTTTTTAATTGTAAGATCTCCTGTGCTATTGTCTTGGCTTACTGAGTAGTTGTAACTAAATACTACTGTCTGAAGCACGTCTTGTATATGGACTGCCTTCAGTAGTTTTGGGTTGTATCTTGCAAAGAAACAGGAATTTCAGGAGCTGGCGCATCATGGATTGCAATTTGGCTCCTGTAAGACGAAAGATTAAGTAGACCAGAAACTCTTCAGCCTGAAGAAGAGGTGACTCAGGAAAACGAGTAGAAACCTGAGTGCAGGGAGAAAATGAATAGAGAGGGATTACAGTAGCAGCATGAAATTATGAGGTACAGCAGTAAAAAAGCCAGCAACCCAAAGATAATTTTACACAATGCAGAAGTAAACTCTGGAACTCATTGCCACATGATGTTAATAACAGAAATGTAAATGAGTTCAAAAAGCAATTAGACAAAGTAATGAAAAATATTCACAGGGAGACAACAGTTAATAGCCCAAATTTTTGAAGTCGGAGGAGAATGCGCCTTGGAGATGTGAGAAGGGGATGCTAGCACACGCTTAAATTGCAGGGGAAATGGCATTTTTGGAACAGGTGTTTTGTTACTGGGGCTGTAGATAGGCAAAGCTTTACTGTTTGTGCAGTGCCATTTGCAAGAATAAGCACTGCTATCTGATTTCACTGCTTCTGGAGTGGAAAAATGGAAGAAAGCCTTGCTTGCAGAAGAAAGCACATGCACACATGCACACACACAAAGGCAGTGCCTTAAGCCATTCAGGAAATCAAGGGAAATTAATTCAAACTGTTCACTCTGAAACTCAGTTTGCTACTGCAGTGTTTTCAGTTCGTGCATCTTCGATAAACTCTGCACTCACTTAAAACTTCTGCAGAATGCTGAAACTTCTGTTCTTACTAAAGTGATGCACCTCCAGCCCTTTAGTTCTCACATTAGCTCTCACACTTTTTTGTATCCTGTTTGATATAACACCTCCCATTTCCTGAGAGGGACTGCGCAGACAGCTTTGGTTTTTGTCTTCTAAGTCGTTTCTGGACAATGAGTGAACCTAGAGATGTAATGGGCAATGCTTAACCATTGGGGTAAAATTTTTGGTTCACACACCTGTAGCTGTTGGTTAGATTTTCCAAATGCTGAGATTTGGATTTTCCTCATGAGTAGTCTGTTATAACAAATGACTGTGGTTCAGATCACAAGTTTTTAACTGAATTAGTGTTTCTTCTGGTAACAGAATGGGAAACCATGGCTAATATCCTGACTTCTTTAAATTAGTGGAACAATTACTCCATGCAGATGGAAACCCTGTGCTGTGAAGCCTTCCTGTTATTTGAAAGACAATTGTAAGACTTCACACTTGCGTAGTTTAAAAAAAGCATCTTATCTCTGTTGGTCTCTAGTATAATTGTTATCTATAGTACTAATAAGAATGTTAAAGCCACATCAGATTTCAGCATACAGTGAAGTGACAGTTCAGTTTCTGTAATTCTGTTGGTTTTTACATGTCTGAGTTCTGCATATTTTAATTTGTTGCAAAGTGCCCCAGGTAACCATTATATCACAGTGTGTGGTTTTGCTGAAGACTGATAAGATTAACACCCATTTCAGCAGCATTCTTCTTAATGTAGAAGGATCTTTCTGTTTTGATACTAAAGCTTGTTTTTATTCAGTTAAGGCAATGCAAAATAAATAATCTCAACATACTGATTCATTATATTGGTTGCTGGAATTAATATGTTAAATAAGGAGCTGACTAGAAAATAAGAGAATACATGATTAAAAAATAAAATTCTTTTTTATGTCTACTGTTTAAATTAAGGTTCCCTTATTACCTGAAAGCTGACTTTTAAGTGAAAGCTTTCTGTGTGCTAAGTATTCCCAATAACTTGAACACAGGAAGAATCTACCTATGAATAATAAAGTTTCCCTGCTCTTCCCAAGATCTGTCATTTGTGGTAAACAGGTATGACTCATACTGAGGACAGGACAAGTTTAGTGAAAGCTTTGAAAAATTGTTATTTAAGCAAGCAGAAGATGGGCATTTCTCAATGACTAGCAGCATTGAGTGTGTTCATTTTGCTGGGCCAAACGGGCAAGAAACAGGTGGTGCATATTGGCATATTGATTGAGAAAAGAACTGATGATCAAAGAAAGGCCACGCTCTGTTGGTGAAAGAAAGACAAAGATCCTGGAACCTCAGTGAAGCTGTTCCACAATACACCAGCCGACCATCGTCCTAGTTTGAAAAGTGTCTTTTCCATTGGGTTATTTTAATTCTCTGCTGGGAAGAACTTCTTCTGACATTTCTGTCCTCTTTGCAAAATACTTCTCAGCTGTATTTCTTTTTGTACAAATCCCTGAGGTTTTTGGGAATTACATCATTGCTTAAAGCTTTGCTTGACCTCAGAGGCTCTTTTGCAATCAAGGAGAGCACTAGCCGGCATCGTACAGCCTGTACTGCACAAACTTCCGTTGAATACTGTAACTCAGTCAACCCCTGCAGATCGAGCTTGCAGTGTTTATTTTAGAAAATGGAGAAAACTACTGTAAATTCCTCTAAATGAAACATGATGATCTTCCACTTATATCACGTCGTGACCCACCCACTGAGGAAAATTGTCCATAGGTTTTACAGATTTCATCCTTATCTGTTTTTCTTAATACTCTCTCAAATTTTCTATTTCAGTTACCAGTAACTTTCTTGTTGCTAGTTAATATATTTTTCCAAAGGGCCAGATTGTCATAAAATGTGGGATTGTGTTGCACTTTTGCAAATTGTGGGTTGATTCTGAAAAGATCAGACACTATTACTGTGTAGCTACTGTCAGTTTTACCAACATGACCTTCTCTCTCTGAATAGGACGGGCTTTGTCATTGCTGAGTGAAATCTACATTTGATTTTGAATAGAAAATCTAGATTGATTATTTTTTTAAATATGTACTTTCTGGCCTAGTGATTGCAATTGGACTGTACCTACACTGCAGCAACCGTATAGCTTCACTGAAGATACACTATTTGACAATTGACTCTTATTTACACAGGTGAAATGTATGTATTTGACTGGAAGTAACATAAATACCTCGCAGTTAAAAAACACCAGAATTATGAAAATGTATGTGTCAAGCATGAAATTCAAGAGGTGCGAGTATTAGAGCCACAGAATTTACTTTCCAATATATAACACTATAATTAATTACTCCATAATTGCCTTTTCCTGTCATCTAACTATACTCACTATGCTATGAATGTTACTGGATAAATGTAATTGAAATGTCAGATTTTATATGAATTTGTGATGTAATATGTTACAGAACTCATTAAATGAACAAATTTGTGATGTAATATGTAACAGAACTCATTAAATGAACAATCGATACTGTAAAATAGTTAATCAGCAAGAAATCTGTATCAACAGAAAGGGATACATAAATCTCCCTCCTTCTGTTTACATGAGTCCATATACCCAAAGAAAATAGAGACTGGACATATGTTTTAAAGGTAGTTTCTTCACCTAGAGTGCCTTCTGGCCATGTTATTTTGTGATGTACATGCCTCAAAGACCTTAAGGTAAACATGATTGATTACTTACTTAGACAAACAGAAGATTTGTTATTAAAATTCACAGAAGTAACCCAAAGAATGTTGCCCTTACATGTCACATCTCTGAAAGCATCCAGTTTGGAGTAATAATTTACATGTGAAGTCAATGTGCTCTTCTATATAATTTCAGAATTTCTGTGTAGACACCACCAAGAAACTGTGCTCAAATCAAGCTGCTGATGTTTCGGAATTACAAGTTAGTTGTCAAAATGATTCGGTGCATCGTGAGAATGAGAAGGACATGACTGGGAAAGCTACATTAGTGGAAACCAGTGTGGTTAAAGGTCAGTTAAGCTTTCTGGTTTGAGTTATTGATGTAACAAAGCTTAACCCTAGCCCTGATAAATAAATTTACATACAGGATTATCTTGCATGATTTCACTTGGAATCTGTGGCTTAGTCAAAAGAGATGAAAAGTGAACATTTCTGTTCTTCCTCCATAAATGCCATAAGGCAAATTCATCCAAGTTCTCAACAGCAGCATGGTATTAAACTCTGTTTGTCACTGCAGCATGAATATTCAGTAGTTTTTCGGAGCAGACATGTAGAAAAGATGCACTTTTATTTTACTTTAGGATGATGCTTACACATAATCTGTTATTAAAAAATGCTGATTCCAACAGGTATTTAAGATAAGCAAGCAATTTGCATTGAAGATATAAAGATGTCTTCAACTCACACTTTTGGATTTTGAAGAAAAAAAAATATTATTATTTGTCAAATTACTTGATTGATAATTATTTTTAAAGTCAACATTCACTTGGATTTCCTAATCATTTTTGATAGCTGGTTGGTTTTTCAACTTATCTTTCAAGTTTTTTTGTTTTACGGAACATGCTGAGGTTGGGAAACCAGACGACAAGAGGACAAATCCAAAAGACTGTAGTTAATATAAAAAATTCAATTGATGTAATTAATCTGTCAGTCACAGGTTATTTCTGAAATATGAACACATGACATTTAATTACAACACTGCAACATTTGGAAGACTATGGCACAAATACTCATCCTCGTAGCATTTGTAACTGATAATTGATATCAATATAAGAACTTCCCATAAATTTTCTCTTTATTGTCTTGTCATTCAATGTGACTCCTAAGAAGGACTGCCTATTTGAAACTACACACATTGAAGCCTCCGAAGGCAACATAAAAAAAAAATTATAGTGAAAAATTACTGTGGTGTGTTGAATATGCACTAATCCTTATTGCTGTGGAAGTTGATTATTTGGGGACTGGTTTTTGAAAGGCATTTTGGTATCTGGCTGCTTTGAAAGATAATCCTAAATTTGTTATTTAGTGTCTTTGAAAAATCTTCCTGCAGGCTCCATTTTGTCACTGCTTAATGATTTCATTAGATTTTATAGGGCTAAATAGTGAAGCTTCCATATTGACAGCTACAAAGGACTGTATCCTCTGTTTAAATCCCAGAAAAAAAAAACAACAACAAAAAAAAAAACCTGCCAGGATGAAGTTATGTTGTACTCTTTTGTGCCAAGAGAACTACCTGCAAATCCCTGGGGCTTGACTTTGAAGACCTCTGCCCATGGTACAGGGATCACTTGCATCGGTTACTCTCTGTGGCATGAGGCAGCCATGGGCATCTGAAGGGGGACACATCTGAAGAAAACATGCCCAAAGTATCCTTACTGAAGTAAGCCAGGCTTAAAGTTTGTGCTGAGAACTGGCTTGTTCATAAGCACAGGAGGCAGTGCTCCTGTAGGTGCTGTAGGTGATGGGTTCAAACTCCTCACAGACAAGGAAAGCCACACAAGGTAAAGTCATATAATGGTTTTACAGTCAAGATTTTTCAAAGATTTTTCTGAATGCAGCAGCTCAGTTTGTGCAGTGAAAAGTGGAGTTGTACTGTCTCTTCCTGTGCCTCTTACAGGAACTGTGCAGTGGTTTCTAAACTGATATCCCTTGGCTCAGAAAATAAGTTTGGAGCTACCGTTACTAAGGCTTCAGCTCAATGACAGGACTGGGATGTGGAGAAGTCTTTCCATTCTTTTTATTGGAACCATCTTCCTGCTATGAGAGTATTTATTACTGCTTTTTTTTTTCTTTTGTCACTGGGCACCACTGAGAGCAGTCTGGCTCCATCTTCTTCACATCTTTCCATTAGATATTTATACCCAGTGATAAGATCCTCCCTGAGCCTTCACTTCACCAGACTGAATAGTTCCAAGCCTCTCAGCCTTCCCTCCTATTTTACGTGCTCCTGTCCTCCATCTCCATGGCCCTTTGCTGGACTCACACTAGAATATCTATGACCCTCTTGTACTGGGGAGCCCAAATCTGGACCCATATCTACAGGCGTGCTCTCAGCAGTGTTGAGCAGAGGGATAAGGATCTCAGCAGGCTACTGCCTTGCCTAATGCAGTCTAGAAGGTTGTTGGACTTCTTTGCCACAAGGACACATTGCTGGCTCATGGTCAGCTTGTCTACCAGGACTCCCATATATTTCTCTGCAAAGCTGCTTTCCAGCCAGTCAGACTCAGCCTGTACTGGTGCATGGGGTTGTTCTTCCCCAAGTGCAAGATCTTGTGGTTTTCCTTCACTGATCTTCATGAGATTCCACTCTGCCCAGTCCTTCAGCCTGTCCAGGTCCCTCTGAATGGCAGCACAACCATCTCAGCCACTCCTCCTAGTTTTGTATCATCTGCAGACTTACTGAAGGTACACTATGTCCCATCGTTCATGTCATTAATGAATCACAGTGTCTTTAGCAGACACCCATAACATCATCCATGTTGGTTTGTCCCAGAAGCTCTCAGCAGGCTCTTCACCTGTCCCTAGGCAGAGGGCTGTCTCTGTTAACTACCAGCCAAGTTTCTGCCTTCTCCTTCGCACTGCTTACCTTTCTCATTTAATCATGCAGTTTGCGGTTCTGGATACTAGAAAACAGACTTAGACTGTAGACTTTTGGCAACTGTTCTTGATTTGGACCTTCTACTGAAGGTGTTTCAAGCACTGTAGTGAAACAAGGCAATGCTGCTGACTGTCTCACCTGCCTCGGTTAAGTCTGCCTGCCTTCTCTCTCTTTATTCATTCTGACATGGTAGCATTAGTATTTTGTCCATCCCATTGAGACTTATTTATATATCCTCAATAAACATTTTTCAGAATCTCCAAAAGCACTTGATTTTTATTTGCTATTTTTCACTTTCTAGCACAAGTCTATTTTTCTTAGCCGATTCGTAATTTGTTTTTAATTCTGAAGCACTCTAATTGAGAAGAAAGCTTTTCCTAGGGACTTTTTCAAGGTTTAAATGATCTCTTAGCTATTGTTGCTCTACTATTTCCTTTGGCCTTCATTCCATCAAGATCCTAGCCTTTGTTGTGGTATCCCTTCTGTGACAGCAGAGTTTTCTTCTCTGCTGGTTGAGATGCACTCATCAATTGTAACAGTAATTTACTGGCTTAATTCTTCCTGCTTCTCATAGACACATTTGTTTTAACTTTAGGTATCAGTCAGGTTCATTTTTTTCCTATCAGTTTCCCCAAGTTTATGACTAGAGACCTCTGCTTTGCAGGTAGTCCTAGGTGCATGCTCAAGAGTATTGGAGAAAAAATGGCGTTAGGGCTGCTGCAGCCTTGCTTGCTTGCTTGGTCCTGGAAAGATTCACAGCACCAACTCTCCCCAGCTGGCCCAGTTCTTAGCTGTGTTTCTGATTTCAAAGCTCATCGATTGTGTGTCTCCTGCCCCATTCCTCATGAAAGCTGCAATTAGTTAATTTTAAGTTCATTCTATACACTGTGTTAGCTTGGAATACTCACAGAAGATCAGACAAAGAATAGCCCGTGTTACTAGCGTTTTCAAACAAACTCTTAGTACCTCTCTTTAGTAGACATGTAGAAAATCAAGAGGCAGTATCATAATGTTTCTTCTTTTACAAGGCTAGGGTATTGCTTCTTGTTTAATTGCCTTGGAGTATATGCTTGTGCAAACTCTGTCTAAATTTGAATATAATGTGAGTTAAAAGTTGAAGCTAGGCAGATTCAACCTAGACCAAAGAGCAGTGATGGATTGCACGCTGACATACCCAAATCAAAGCTAAAGGTTTTTCTGAAAGATGTGTGCTAGTATAGCCCAAAATTATTTGGTTTAATTCAAAGATAACTGCAGAATTATACAGGAGATTGGATTAGACGATATAGCAGTTCTTCCTGACTAGCCAAGGGATCCCCAGGAGTCCACTGTCGCATGCAGCAAGCTTCCCTGTTCCAGAGAGTATACTCTGCTCTACTAATTCACAAGATAATGGATTAGAAAATAAGTCAAGACTAATAACACAGACACACTCCTGTGGGTTTTGAGTGGGAGGAAATGCACCATTCACTGACTAATCTTCAAACTTCTGCTGGTGAATGTTAAGCCACCCTCCAAAGCACCAACCTGTTTCAAATTCCTAATAAGGATGGTGAATCTGTGCTCTTGCAAAAACAAGTTACAGAGACAATTACTGTTTCTTACCAAAGGCCAGATAGTTCCAAAATGAAAAGCAACATGTTTTTCTTTCAGTTTTGAAGCTTCTATTGTCTTTCCTTACAGAGTTCATGTTAATAAAGATAGGATTTATTATCTTTGTTTCTAAGAAATCAAATGTATTTCCTTTGTTGCAATTAAATCTAAATTGGCCACTAAAGATATGATCTTATTTTCTTATATTCGACTGACTTTGAATTCATTAGAAATAGTAGCAATATCTGCAGGATAATAACTCTCATCAGAAATCTGCTGTATCAGGGTTTTTTTAGCCTTGAAATTTATTCTAAGTGGAATTTCTGAAACATTACCTAATCTTCTTGCTCGTGGCTTAAGTTTCTGGAATTCTTACAACCTGCAATAAAAAAAGTGTTTATGTTGATTTTGTTTATTGATGTCAGGGTATTTTAGGGAAGATATTTATATACTCTGACTTCAGGCACTTGATTAAGAGGCCAGTGGGCTGGAGAAAGAAAAAAAAGGAGCCTTCTAATTGCAATTTAGGATGCACAGATAACATCTACTAAACTTGACAATGAAGATCGTTTAAGAAATTTCTGCCCCTGTGCTGTAGCTTGCTGTCCCATCAGTTAGGTCAATGCATTTGGTTATGGGGTTGTCCTCTAAACCACATATTAAAATGATTTAAACATAATATGCCCACCCCTAAACTTAAAGCAAAACGTAAAATTCTGAATTGTTTTGAAAAAAACTCCTCTTTCTTTGGTGATGTCACAAAGATTTTGTACTAGTGTACTGAATTAGGTGCATAGAGATAAGCAATACAAATTAGGAATCCTTTACTGTGCGCGTGTATGAAAACTCTCTCCAGCTTCCACACTTGAGCTCAGTCTTTGATTAGGGCAAAATTGTTACTAGATCCTTTGGCTGCTATGGTCCTGTAACTATCTTAAAAAAATAATTGGAATTGTAGAGCCTGTAGAAGTGGTTGGAGGGAGAAGGTATCACAGTGTTACGTGCAAGGTAACTAAAGGGAACTTTGCATGAGTCACCCCCTGCTCTCCAGCAGTGCTGTCCGGCTCTGCTCCACCAGCCCTGTGCAGAGCAGCAGCTGGGAGCTTGGGGAGGTACATGAGGGGGCCCTGAGCCCTCCTCCTGACCCTCTTGCAGGAAGGTATGACGGGACCCAAAATGTGCGATTATTTAAAACTTGTGCATTTCTCATCTGCAAGAGCTGTTGATACACTGAGGGTTTATTGTAAAAAAAAAGAGGCAGTAGTGCAAGAGTGAAAATTAGTGTCTGTAAAAACTAAATAAAACCAGCAAGATAGATTAGAAAAGAAGTGACAAGGAAGAAAATTAAAAAATAAAAGGACAGTGAAAGAGATCAACAGATGTTGCTTTCAGGAAAGTTACAATTTTTTAGGAAATTAAAATGAAGATTAAACTTTTTGAGACAATGGGTTAGTAGATTCCAGAGGGAGATAAACGTTAACCGTACATGAACTGTAACCCTACCTTCCATATGAAATATTTTGATTGTGGCATTTAATAGTTTTTTAAAGATATACTACATCATCACGTGAAGGAATGATTAATGGATACCAGCTCAAGGAAGAGCCCATTAGTTTCATGGGCTGTGATTCTGCTATTACTCAATAGCTTTCAGGAGCACTCCCTAAGGTATTAGCTCTCATTAGCACTGAGGAGCATCAGAACCAGGCCCAAAGCAAATAAAATGCTACTTTTCATAAAAACTCTTTGGCTTACGCATATACCTTCGGTTCTGTGCATTTTCACTTAAATGTTGTTCAGAAATAAGGATGTGATTCTACCATGTTTAGTTCACAATATTATTGCACATAATAATTCACAACTATTGTTTTCAAGTCAAGCATAAATAGAAACATTAAATGTTATCAATATAGATGAATTTTAATTTATGCATCATAAATCCTGAATTGAGATATTTATCACAGCTATAAAACTGTGTTATGGTCATGACCAGGGGCATGTAGGTGTGCAGTCTTGCATGTACACAAGTTGGTGTTTCTAGAACTGGTTGGAAGGATCCTGATGGGTTGGGTTACTTCTGTTGTCTGCTTTTGAAGCAGGGCAAAATAGAGAGTTATGATAACTGTTTTTGACCTTGAAATTTGTGAAAAAAACAGCAAATATATTCTGAGGGAAAAAAACCCCAAATCTTACCCACTCGAGGATACAAGTAAGATAAATGGAAATTTTTAGTCTGCAGAGCACTACCCTTCCACTATAAAGGCAAACGTAATTATACACATTGTTCCAGGAAGAGCAGAATTAATTAAATTTGGTTTAATAAGTATTTAGGTCTGTTGTCCTCTACTTCTTCTCTCTGCTGTCCCTGATAATAACCAAAACTCTCCTTATGGCACTCCTATCAAATGAAAAAGAGCAGGTCTGGAGCTATGTGTGTGTTGAGTGGCCAACCAATATGCACATGCTGATTTATCCTGCTGCCTGCTGCCAAATGGAGTGTGTAACAGCTGTGTTCTGCATGCTTTTCTTTCAATAGAGGAACTAATTCAACCCTCGCTTTTGTAACCACGTTGAGACTTCTGCCCCTTTTCAAATCTGACTGAAATTGGCAAAAAAAATCTTCTAAAAGTAAAAGATTTACAGACGGATGGATAGACAGCACAATGACATAATTGTTTTCTTAGCAGGCCGAGATGGCATATCTGACTTGGTAATTCAGATTTTTTTTCAAACAGGGAAGAAAACTGCATTGATTTTAGTGTTCCAGATTCCCTTGGGATCAGTCAGCTTGTCCCATTCATTGCTTAATACTTTATTAAAGTGTAAATATATACATTTCAGAAGGCATCCTACACAGTTTTGGGACTGGGGACAGCTGTGATTTAGTCTGGCCTGATGACATTAATTTCCTCTCTCCTTGAGCTGTCTTGCTTAGAAGCATATAATTTTGTTTGCATGTGTTCGGGAAAGAGGAAAGTCTAGCTATGCCATCCATGAGTAATCTGTGCTTTATATCCGTATTAGCAAGTCTAAGCGCACAAATAATATTTCCCTTGCTGAATCACAGGGATTAGCTTATTCTTTCGGTGCCTGTTTTATTTATTAGTTTACTTTTACTGATATCAAACACAGCCAACTTGCAAATGAACTACAAATCTGGAAATGCTTATTAACAAGATAGTGGCCACATCTGTCAGTGAGATCTTCATTAAATTTCTCATTATAGGTTAGGGAGGTTTTGGGGGGTGTTTGTTTTTCCCTTTTGATGCCTAGATCTGAAAATACTTAGCTAATTTACTCATTCCTAAAAAGTAGCAAGGGGACTTATAGGTAAATTGGTCTATGATTAACTCTGTGCTGGTGTGGCCAAACAGGTGCTTGGTTAACTTAATAGCTATTTTTGACCTTAAAAAAAATCTATAAAGGAGAGGATCACAACTTCAGAAATAAATTAGTCCTGCCCAGTTTTTCAGGGGGAGATATCTCAGCTGTGGAGAGTCTCAGGAGGAACACAAGTGGGGTTCAGAGACCGCTGAGAGAATATACAACTATTTTCTTGGTGAAGGGGCACACGGTGATCGCAAGAGTAAGCTTGGGAGGCTTCTAGTTTGAGAAGCTCAGTCCCATAAAGGACCTGTTCAACAAGTGCAGCCTTGCTGGGAGGCTAGGTAGGCTGGGAGGCCTTGTGCGCAGTCGCAGGTTGTTTCAGGTTCTGTCATAGCAAATAGGAACAGCTGTACCAAAAGCAGTGTTTCACACTGTTTTGACATTTCAGGTGAAACTTTTTGCTTTAGAAATACAATATCCTCTCAGCTCTGTTAAATGTGAGGCTTCCCGATGAACCCCAAGGATGAGCTGCTGCTGACAGGGGAACCCCTATGCTGCTGCCTCAGGCCTGGCTGGTGCTGCCACCGCCTGCTCTTCCCCACTGCAGCCTGGGCCAAGGGATGTGGTGGCTATGGAGGGGGCATGTGGGGCACTCGGTGACTTGCCCTTGTGAGGACCTGCTCTATGTGACCCATGGTCCCGTGCATCTTGCAAAGCTACCTCTAGCCCCAGGGGAGCAGTAGGACGACGTGAGCAGGGGAGGAGATCCTGGGGCCTTTGGGCAGCAGCCTGTAGCTCACCAGTGTGAGCTGTAAAGTGAAGCTGTTGCTGTGCCAAGATTCAAAGCAGAGCCTGCCCCGGTGCTGGAGCTGCAGAAAGGCCTCCTGTGAGGGTCTCTGCCCTGGGGGAAAAGGCTACTGCTTTTTGGAAAGTTTGTCCTCAGTATCACCCCAGGTTGGTCTAGGTGGACATGAAGAAATGTACTTCAAAACTTTTCATTTTAACCTCAAGTCACTTTGAAGCCTGCATCTCTGTTACATCACCTTCTGAATAAGAAGAAACCGGGGGGGTTTGCTCTAGGAAATCCCAAAGCAACACCACAGTTTCCTAGCTGCAGAGGCTCATGTCTTCAGGCAATGAAACACAAGAGGATGGGGGCACATCTGCAATAGGGATCGTAGGTGATGCACATGGCAGGTGGACAACTCTTCTCTTGATATGGTCAAACAGTTTTATCTGCCTGCTTTTACCCTGTCAGTGATAACCTTAGAGTTATGAGTGGACAGGCAGCACAGAGCAGACATCAGATTATCTGGTTTGTCCACAGACTCCAAGGTACAGGAATTATGCAAAAGCTGAAAGAATTCTTAAGAGTGTAGACTTTCTTATAAAATGCTCAGCTAGGTTTCCTTCTTAATCTGCCACAAATTTTGTTCAGGAACTTAAGCAAGTAATTTAACGTCTGTGAAAATGAGAAAAATGAGGAGAACATTGCTTCCTTCGTTTTTTGCTTTTGTGGTTGTCTGTGTGAATTTTATATTTTTCAGGACAAGGGCAGAGTCTTCCATTTCATTATAGTTATTTTTTGCTAATTACTCAGGTTCAACAAATTATGCGCTTGAAAAATGTGAGGCAGAAAAGGAAGAGGAAGAAGAGCATGACTACGAATATGTGGATGAAAGCATAATTGAAAATATAAGAAAAGTATTTCAAGACACCACCATTAGAAATAAGCATGCACTCTCTGAAGGAAGAAGGTGAGTGTGACCTATGATCACTTATGGATGCAAACAAGTGCAGGCAGAGTGATTTTTCAGACTGGCCAGTAACCTTCACTCCCCTAAACGAGGGAGGGTTTTCCCTGGGAGCTGCCACTGTTGCCCCAAGTGTTCTCTGAACAACACAGGAAGGGCACATCTGAGCTGCTGCCCGTGACCCACTGTCACCTTTGTCAAAGTGGTAACTATGGTTGTTCTGGTGATAGAAGTGCACAGGCAAGACCAGGTTTGCAGTTGGAGACAAAACCTTAATTAGACTGACATTTATCCTTATGAAAATACGCAGCAACCCAGAGAAAGGCTTGGTATCTGAAAGCCTGTCTAGTTTTGCTGATTTGTGCCAGTTTGCTGTAACAAGTTATAGTACTCTAAATGCAATTCTTTTCCTCTTTTTAGAAGTGGATGCCTTCTTCTGCATGAGTAAGATTTGTCTCTTTGAAAGCTTTCAGGCATTGTCTGTGATGTCACTAAATCCTCAAGGGTCTGCTCTGGCAGTCTGCAGAAGGCTTAAAGTGCTACTGAAGAGGGGCTTTGCTTCTAAAAAGCTCCAAGCACTTCCAGCTAAACACAGATCAGACTTCTATCTAGATCTAAGCGAAATTCTGTAGTGCCAGTTCTTTTCACTCATAGCTGAACCTTCTATGAACTTTACTTGATTTGGCTGAATTGCTTCTCTTGTTAAGACTCCTAAAATCCCAGAAAAACTTGAAATATTGTGTTCCAGAGATTTACAAAATTATTTTATTATGAAGTGGCATTTCATTTCACAATGTACTTTGTATTTATTTTAAAATGCCATGCAACATTTCTACTCTATTTGAGTTAAGCAGTGTACTGAATCTGAAATAAGCTCTTATTTTTTTTTCTGAAATGCTCAAACCCCTCGGAAACATGATATCCAGGGCAGTGTGTGCCATCTGTATCTTCCCCTGCTCACAGTCACAGAAACTCCAAAGTTACAGGAAAGACAAAAATGAAACAAAGTAGGGCACTTCACATAATGCGTTAGTTCCTCAGTCCACATGCCACTGAGGACGGGGACTTGCTCCATAGCATAAAGAAGTCAAGAAAGATAGAATGAAACTCTCTTTTGACTAAAATAGTCCTTTTGACTATAGATATTAAGAGAAAACCACAGTTTCAAGAAGCAATGCTAGCCTAGAAGATCAGCCTTTAATTATACTACTTGCTGTCGTGATATCAGCTTCCTTAAGTCTTTATCCACCTGCCCTTTAAACTCCCTATCCACAGAGGCAAGGTTTCACTTTGTTAGCTATCTTCTTTGAGGGCTCTAGCAAAACATGAAAGAAAGGACCTTTACAACTTCCAGGGAGACCATGTTCTGTCTTGGATTATGAAGCAATCCCATAAATTATCATCCTCGGTGGATGACAGAAGTATCCAACCTCTGAAATCATTAGCTAGCTCCAGCCTGCTGGTCTCTGCCCAACCATCAGAAATCCTCCATTACGGCTTTTATCTAGCTCTTAAAATTTCTATGAAGCTTCTGCGCTTGCACTTGGGAGCATTTTGAGAAATATGGATTTGATGTGGGCATATGAAATTACCCTTTAATATGGGCAAAAGCCCTATAAAATACCTAGCCAGGTAAAACAATTTATTTGGCTTAAAAAAAAAAAAAAATCAGCTCTTAGGCATGTGTGCTACATAGCTGGTTGAAGGGGCTATTAAAAAAATAACTAATTTAGCTATTTTAAACTTACTTGCAGGAAAATAATGCACAAAAAATGAGCTGTCTTTTGCATCTGTGCCAAATGCCTAACATCCAGTCATGTAAGTTCTATTTCAAGAATTCATCAGTCAATCATTTCCCACCCATGGTCCCTCTCTTCCTCAGGATATTTATGGTATTTATGAATATTGTCTTTTAATTATTTGGTATGTATGATCTATCAAAATTAAATCTATTGATCCAAATTACTTTTAAATAGAGTCATTAGGGAGAAAAAAAGTTTAATGAAATACAGAAGTAAACCTCAACAATCGGGTGTACTTTGAGAAAAATCAGTGTTTTTTAATACTTGCAGTGTTTGATCAGTGCCTCAAAACAAAATCTTTCCACAATCAGGGCCAAAGCATGCCAGGATGATACTATTAAGAGCTAGTCCTCAGCCTGAGTAGGAGGGAGGAAGAAAGAAAGAACATATTTGCCTCAAGTCATTGCTATGTTAATTTTGATAGAATAAATGCGCCCAGAGGGTCAATGATGACCTCATCACTCCAGAACGATAAGCAATTAAACAAGTGACTTGACTACAGATTCCTGAGCTTGTTATAGCAACAACCACCATTAACATATTTTAACCTTTCATTAAAGATTCAAGAGAATGTAGAAAAAAAAACCTTGAAAGCATTTAAAATGTGTGACTTGCTTTTTAAGGATGCAAGTTTCTTTCATTTTCCTGCCATGAGTTGTTTTTTGTGAGACTTTTTTTTTTTTTTTAATGAGGAAAGCCCTCAGTTTGACAGTCTTTTCAAAGGCATTAAGGATGTCAATGGTAGTTTTCTTGGATGTGAGAAAAATGGGGAGAGATAAGGTTCATTGCAATGAACTGAAATAGCTATGACATCTCATCCCATGTCTCTGCAAACAAAAATGAGGTGGAAGCATGCAGGAGCAGCAACGATGACCAAAAACCAACAACAAGTCCAGAGAAGGCAGCTTTTGTCTCCAGTGCTGATAGCTGCTTGTAACCTCTTGGCTGGAAAAGGACAGAAACAACATGGTCCACCCACCTGGAGAGCTGAAAATGAGTACTGGTGTCAGGCTGTTTCAGGATGTTGCTTTCTGGACTTCAACTTCATGCAGGTGCTGGAAAAGGAATGGATTCAACTGACTAAGCCTTAGTGCTTATTTAATAGGAGCCAAAAAAAAAAAAAAAAAAAAAAAAAAGGAAAAGTAGAAAAGGGAGAAGTGCAATAGGGAATGAAAAAAATAAAAAAATACACAGCTGTGTTTTCCTCTTGTCATGAACTCAAATGTTGAGGCGGTTTTGTCTGAACAAAGTACTTTTCTGTATTTTCAGTTTGTACTGTTTTTTTTTTTTTAAATAATTGTATGAAACAGACTGAGATGGAACTTTTTCTTTTTTTTACCTTGGTTGTGCTGAGATGTAGGTTCCTGGATAATAGAAGGCTACAGACAGTGCTATAAATGAAACCAACGTTTCCAACCCTACCGCATGTTCATTAATCCTTTTGAACTGGTTTTCTATGACATTTCTCTGGAGCTTTCATATCACTGACCCTTGTAGTTACCTATTTCTTTCACAGCTCCCCTTGCCTTTGGCTGAATGGCTGAGACAAACTTTGCAGCTTTGGGGATATTGACCTGAGGAACCCAAATCCATAACTGGAGTCATGTGTTCTCAGCACTTTTGAAAGTCCCTCTCCTCTTAAGCAGTTTTTGGTGCAGATTTGTGGGCATCACCTACTTTGCTAGTTTTCATAGTTATGTAATTTTGCTACTGCCTGATGTTTTCACTTTTCCCTAATGTGCCAGGTGAAGCTTTTTTTCCCAGAGTGCCGTCAATGGTGATTACAGAAGGAAGGAAGAATTGAGAGGGAGCAAATAGTGTGCTGCTTGGAGAGCTGCAGTTCAGTTCTTAGTTTTGACGCAGGCAGGACTTCAAGCAGCCTGTCTCAAAGCAGCGGTAGGTTTAGAGGCAATAAGGGCAGGGAAGACAACCAGACTACCACGGTTCTTCCTACATGCCATTGCCCTAGAAGGCAGATTAAAACCTGCATTTTTGTAGTGTGACAGAGCTAAGAATAGCTCTACTGGTGCACTGGCATATGGCCATTAAATATTAATTAAATTATTAATTAACTTCCCTTCAGGTCTGCATCTCTGTTACCCCAGCCCCAGGGCACACTCATTGGAAGCCTCCCTCTCTAAGAGGAGGGTATCTCTTTTCCCATGTCTGCCAGACCAGCAACATGACCCAGGCATCATGGGTGTAGTCACACAGGAGAAACATCAGGAAAACTTTTTGCTGGAGTCACAGCTTACACTGACTAAATGAGTTCTTTCACCCCATATAGGTCAAGCATTACCCTGAACTGCATAACCTATATGAGTAAAAGAAAAACTTACTGGTATGAGTTTCACACACTTAGGCAAAGTTGCTGGCATAGCTGTGTTGGAGTCATATATTAGCTTTATTTTTGCTGTAGTCTTGGGATTGCTGGTGTAATTATACTGACAAACCATTTTATTGCACAGACAAGCCCTAACTCGCAGCCATTAATTTGACTCAAGAGCTCATTCACCTGCACTCTTTGTGTAATTTTAATATCCAAATGTAAAGGTTTCCCATTTCACCCTGTCATTTTGTTTTGTTTGTTTTCAGAGACATCTGAAGCAAAATAATTCTGAAATTAACTGGAAACAAATAGGAAGCTGTGTCCTTCACATACTAGAATCGACTGCAACTGTACAAAAAAGCTGCTCATGGAAGTGTCCTTCTTGTCTCATAAAAAGTATATGAGGCTGTAATTTAACTATAAAAATCCCCTGAGAAACTAAACTGCTTACTTGTCCTCAATAAGAAGTCAAATCAGCTAATGTTTCATGACCCTTTGAGGGGACAAAGTTCTTCTGTACATATTTATTCATGAATTCAGATAATGATGCCAAGTCAAATCCTTCATTCTTCTTGCACTTCCAGCTGATTTTCTGAACCACTGTGGGGCATATGCAAAAGGAACACCCCTTACTGGAACAGGTGTATGGTTGTTTCCTTTGGTTTTTTTGGAGAAAGGAAGGGTAGAGAGGGGAATGAAGGGCTGTCTAAGGTGAACATCCATTTCTTTAGCCTGTCGCATATGCTTCAGGTTAAGGCTCAAATTTGGAAATAGCCAGTTTCTGCTACTCTTTCAGTCGATTGCACAAGTAATACTGTTACACAAAAAGTAATTCACAGTGGAAAGCAATGTCACTCCTCCCGGAGGGAAGTGCTGCTCAGAAGGACTAAGGGTACCTCAATTAGATTGCATTGCCATCTCCATAAATCCTTGCACAGCTTAAGTTATCTAGTATATATATAGCTGTATATTTTGCTATTATATTCACCAATTTGCTGAAAACATAGCCAGGAAGGAAGGACAGAAGTTGGAGATGAGAGAGTAATGTTCATGCCAGCTCTCCCAACTGAGAAAAACACACGTGCTACCCTCTTTAAGATGTCTGGAAAAGCAGCGCTGAAGAGCTTCACCTGCACCTTTTGGTCCCTTGTATTCCCACACAAGCATCGGGGGAAGAGGCAACCCCAGGTGCCTCTCTGCATCCACATGAGTGGTCAACACCGCCCCACTGGAGAGAGGGCATGGGAAAAGCAGCACAATCTCTTCTCCTTTTTTAAACAAAGCAAGTCTTTGCTTTGAAGGATTTCCTTTTACTTTATACATCTGAAAATGGAAAATGAGAGACAAATGGTTACACGGTACCTGAAAGGATACAAGACTTCCTTGGCTCAGAAAGATGGACCTCCTTTTGAGCCCTGCCCCTACTCTGTGAGTGCTGAGCAGCAGCAGGGAGAGCTGCTCACAGAGATCAGCATCTCCGTGGGCTTGGCAGTGAGCACGTAATCATCGGTGCTGGTATTAGAGCTGCCACGTTGCTGAGATTGCTGTGTGCAATCACACGAGCTGCACAGGTAGAGTGTGCTCAACATCTTTGAGTGGCACTGGACCTAGTCTTCACGTTCCGGCAGAGCGAGTCTGATACTCATCATTTATGGTATACAAGAATAAAAACCGGGCAGCACGTGCACAGCAAGTGCTGTGCATGTAGAAGTGTTAGATCTAGGGGAAGTGCGTATCCCTCTGGCAGTGCTTTGACTCTCAGGGAAAACTTGAGAACTGATGTGTAAATACACAGTTGATGTGCCAGGAGTTTCCAGAGTCAACAGCAGCTTGATCAGAGTGGCATATCCAGAAGACCCAGACAGCAGGGTCGAGAAATGGAACATGTTTAGAAAGTCTAGGCATAACATATTTTTAGTCCTACTGAGGAGTTAAAAAGCAAATGCTCACAAAAATGCCTTAGTATACTTTAAAGAAAAATAATTTTCAAGCAGACAGTCTAATATCTTCAGACTTGCCTATTAAAATTCTACTGAATGATTAATTTTCACTAATGCAAATTAATTTAGAATTTCTCAATATTGTCTCACGTTAATTTATTCAAGATAAATGCTCATCCTCATTAAAATCAGTTACAATTTAAGTATTAGGAACATCGCTCCGAGTGCTTTGATTCCATGCATATGTAGCATACAGGGTTTTGCATATCACTAGTTAATAAGGAGGCTTGCAGGTGTGTACAAAACTTGTAACTGGCTGACACATCACTTGTGAGTATTTGAAATACATTTAAAGTATTTTTCATAAAAAAAATCTGTATTTCTCTTTGTAGCAGCTCAAAACAGCCCAGTTTGTTATGCCAGTAAATGCAGTCTGGTATTTGAATAAAAGGAATTTGTTGTGTGTTTTATTGACTTTTTTTTTTTCCTATTGAATGTGATGTTGTGCTCTGCTGGATGTTGGAAAGATGTGGTATGTTATTACCACAATTTTCCTTCACTGGAGTACCAGAAACCTGACTTCTGCAGCTAGAAAGGAGGAGAGGAAAGCCAACAGCCTCCTGGGCTGCATTGGCAGAGCGGTGCCAGCAGATCGAGGGAGGTGACCCTTCCCCTCTGCTCAGCACTGGTGAGGCCACATCTGGACTACTGTGTCCAGTTCAGGGCTCCCCAGTACAAGAAGGAGGCGGACATACTGGAGTGAGTCCAACAAAGGGCCATGAATATGGTTGAGAACTTGGACTCTCTGATGTACAAGGAGAGGCTGAGAGAGCCTAGAAAAAACAAGGTGCTCATTAGTTGTCCTAAGTGTTAGGACTGGTGTGAACAGAGTGGGAAGCAGTTACTTTCCCAACAAACCTGAGCTTCTTTCAGACATTCTGTAAAAGCATTTGGAATCTAGTTTGCCAACAAAACCAAGACTTTTCAGCCCTTTTTGCAACTTCTTCCCTTTAAAATATTTCCAAAGAAGCAATTTCTTTTCTTTGCATAGATCTTGTCATATAAAGAGTCTGGTTCTGCCACCCTTGTCACGTGCAACAATCCTGTCTTGTATATTCAGCCTCATTGAGTTCAATGAGTTTTACTCATCTGAGTAAAGGTGGCAGATATTATGAACCTTGTAAATATATTAGTAGCAGAGATGTCTCCAGTATCTTTTCCTCAGGCATATGAGCCGACATCATATCCTATCACAGAAATGAGAACTAGCCTGGCTGTTCAGTTTACGTGACGCAGAGGGACAGTGGCATTTGCATTCAGTTCTTGGCATGGAAGAGAGGCCATGGTGCTGTGAGGAAAGGACATCCAGTCTTGCCGGCAAAAGTGAAGGGGAGAGACGAGGCATGAAGTAAGGTCCTAGTAAAAGGCTCCTGTTTGATGGTTAAGACTTAATAAGTATTGTCATTCCCTCATGCTGTACAGATGACCACGGTGATTTTGTACTGTGTGCTAATACATGTTTGACAAAGCTGTAATGTCACCGTGATCCTTGAGGGACTTGGTTATCATTCCCAGACACTAGTGCTCAAGAAGACTGCATTCGAGAGGGGAAAGCCATTTTCAGCTGAACACAGACCACAATCACGATGCCTGAAGAGAATACAAGTGTATTTAAATAATAAGATATTTGCTTTGCAAAAGATTGGCATAAGTTTCTGCACAGACCTGTTAGCTTAAAGGCTTATCTCTTTTAATGCTAAGAAGTATTTCCAGTGCGTTCTCACTGAAGGCCTGCTCAGGAGCAGCTGCTTCGGCAGCGCTCCGTGTGTGCATAAGCCCTCAGTGAGATGGCATTTTCCGTTTGGATGATCAACACGCACATTTTTTGTATATCCAGCCTTTGTGCCTGAGAAGATAAGAAGAATCTTCTCTCTGCATTCTTCTTTAAATGCCAAAAGCCCTTTTGTTTAAACACAACGTGTCAAACAAATGCTTATCTACACTCTTCCCAATAAGAAGCCACTCTTTATTCTTGCTATCTTTTCACTTAATACATTTGATACTTTTCCTACCTCTCCTGTGACTGCCCAAGTGTTTTCTTAACATTTTTTTTCACTTTGATGCGCCTGTACCATGTTAACTTTCGACTCCTTGACACTGTATTAAAACTGATAGTCTCTGAAGAGAAACAATTTTCTTACTTGTACTTCATGTATTAGTGGCAGGTTGTTGCTTTTTTTTTTTTTTTTTTATTTTCCTCCCTCCTTTTTTTAATGCGCCTGTGTGCTGGGAGTGTTCTTGTGCTTTGCAATAACACAGCTCTTTGACGAGCTTCCTCTGTCTCTTTTCTCTTGTTTTTGCATTTTTTAGGATGGCCTTTTACACCTCTTTCTGTGGGACTGACAAACCGTGTGGGTCTGCTCTAAATGCAGACTGCCAGCCCTGGCAGGATGGGCAGGAGGAGGGATTACACTGCCTTGGCCTTTGCTGCTGCTGCTCTTGCCACAGGCTTCTGCTGCTGGCCACGGGCAGAGAGTGGGTACCAGGATGGATGGCTCAGTCCAACTATTTTTACATTCTCATCTTACTTTAAGTTCCTTGTGTGTGTTAAGACTTGGGAGCATGTGGAAATGGCTACACAGTGTCTTGAGAGCCTGATCCTGCTGGGATTTAAGAAATGCCCATACGTACAAGTGCCTGATCCCCGTGTTCTCGGTGACACTGTCCCTGCAGCTCTGGGCGCAGCAGTGCCGGCAGCCAGCGGCTCAGGCCAGCCTCGGAAAGCGGCGGGGCTGGCTTAGCTCTTCCTGGGGCGGCCTTAAAAGTTGCAGTCTGTCTTTGTTGCAGATACAGTGGCTCATCCATAATCGCCCTGTGTTCTGGTTTTGTTTAGTGAGGGGGGCCTAAGGTGGCGGCTTCTGTAGGAAACTGCTAGAAGTCGCTCCCCTTTGTTCAGTGGACTCGGCCGGGCCTAGGGCGGACCCGCTGCTGGCCAAGGCCAAACCAATTGGTAGCAGAATGTCCTGTGATAACGCCTCTGCGATAACGTATTTAAGAAGGGGAAAAAACAAAAAAAAAAAGAAGAGAGAAGATGTGAAGCAGCTGAGCGGGGGCAGAGAGGGGGAGGCACGAGCCTTGTGGGCCTTGCAGGCCTCACCCTCTGGCCTCCCGCCGGGCAGCCGACTGGGCCCAACTCGGGCCTGGCCTGGCTTCAAGAAGTGGAGAGGAGATGAGAAGAGAATAAGATGTAAAAAG
>WHYT01015127.1:25227-46829 GCA_009806455.1 Tetrax tetrax | reverse complement strand
GTGGAAGAGATGACCCACGCCGGAGCAGTTTCACGAAGGACTGTGGCCCGTGGGAGGGACCCCACGAAGGAGCAGGGGAGGAATGCGAGGAGTTCTTCCCCCGACGATGAAGCAGCAGCATGAAACAACGCGTGATGAACTGACCGCGACCCCCATTCCCTCTTCCCCACCCTGTGCCGCTCGGGGGGGGGAAGGTAGTAGAGATAAATATTAAGCCCGGGAAGAGGGAGGGGTGGGGGGAGGTTATCTTGTTCCCTGTCTCATTCTCCTGCTAGTTTTAGTAATAAATGAATGGTTTTTCCCCAAGTCGAGTCTGTTTTGCCCGTGACGTTAACTTTAAGGATTCCTCCCCGTCTTTATCTCAAACCTCGAGCTGTTTTTCTTATATTTCTCTCCCTATTCTTTCGGAGGGTTGGGGGAGCGGGAGAGAGACTGTGTAGTCCGGTCCTGATCGGGGCTGAACTACGACACCCTGGTCCTCAAGGTGCAGAGGAAGGGTCTGAGCGAGGCCCAGGGAGTTGCCCCATAGGGGGCTGCAGCTACGTTGCCAGCAAAAAGACTCTTCTCCTTTTTCCACCTTCTTCCAGCTGCCTGTTCTTCTTACCTTCAGCGATCACATCTGTTAGTATTGCAGGGCGTAACGGTGCATGAAAGGAGAGGTGGAAATAGATTCTCATTTTAAAATTAAGTTTTTCTCCAGTCTGCAAGGCTGGTTTATACTGCCATTATCTGTCCCACCTTACCTGCCACAGTCCTTTCCTGCAAATGTGCACACAAATAGTTCATGCAGCTCTTTTCCACAGCTAAAAATAGGTTGCAGAAGGAAGTGAGAGAGCTTTTATTTCAATGCATTTTCTGTCCTGGAGACTATAGTTAGGCATGAAGGCATGAATCAATCAAAAAACATGAAAGAATTGTAATGTTTTTTCTAGATAAACATGTTACATAAACTGAGTCATATTTTAAGTAGGTATAAATGCCTTGTAACAAAACTTTATGTGATTCTGCCTCCATTCCTTGACCTCCAAACCCCATTTTGAATGATTGCCTTTGCTTCCCAGCCAGAGCAGCCCTTTCCAGCCAGTGCAGCCTGGCAGGTCTGCAGCCCTTGGGCTCTCCTACACATCCTTACCAGCCCCTGCCTCCGGCAGCACTGCACTTCACAACATCCAAGTTGTTATTAAGATGCCTCATGGCCCATTTTGTCTTATCTGTAGTACAGAAGATTAGATCCAAAATGAGTTCAGTTGAGATCTCCAAGTATATTCAAATTCTTAAATCTTACCAAAACATCGTATTGAGCGTTAGGAGTTCAAATACCTCTGTGGATACGGGCTGTAAGCACCTCAAATTTAAATAGAGCAGAGCCCAGCAAGTGCTCTGGTGTCCAGCATCACTGCAAAAATGAAATGGCAGTGGGAGAGGTGGTATCAAGCTGGGATTTTTCTTCGAAAATTAAACTGAAGTAAATTTCAGACCTTTTTCAGGTGCCAGCTCTTTGTGCTCTGTATATGAAGGCTCAGCATATGATCAGAAAAAGACAACGTGCTCCTCCTGGAGCTACCGAGGTTAGGGTGAGGGAAATGTTGTAAAAAGAGTGTGTCATTTTGAATCTCTCAGCTTTCAGTAGTGGAAACTGGAGGTCCACAGCTCACCACACCCTGCTGAGGAGAGGCAGGCAACATGCCCTGGTCTGAAAACATAGCTGAGCAGTTTGCTCTTGGGAAATGTGTGTCTTTTTTTTTTTATGTTGTGCACCAGCAGTTAAAGCACTCTGACTAGATTCAGTTTTGTTTTCTGTCTGAGGAGGTCCAAATCCACATCTTGTGCTTTGCAGCAGAACCTCCTAGCTGCCAGGTTAAAGGCTGCTCTGGGCAAGAATGTCTTTGCTCTGCCTCCATACCTGGCAGGTGCAGAGGAGAGTGCTTTTTCTGCACCAGCAAAAAGCTCTTTGTTATGCATTAGAGAGCATAGGCTGGAAAGGAAGAGAGCCCAAGTGTAATCCCTTCTGCTTTGAGTTCTTCTTGCTGGGCAAACCCCTGCTTCGGTAGTTGTCAGCTTTTGCTAGCTCTAACTGGCAAGCAGACTCCTCCAGTGCTCTCCCATCCTTCTCCAGAGACCTCCTACCATACCTGTACTGCCTTCTCTTGATACTTTTCTCTCTGCTTAGTTTCTGATACCCACATATTTTCTTACTAGGATGCATCTTGTCTGTGTCAAGCTATCTGGATTTGCTCTGCTTGTAAGAATCCACCATCCCGTGTTCTCTCTCTGAACTTTTACAGATGCATTCACCTCCAAAGTGCAATTGCTGACCGATTTCTAAAGCCTTTGCCTGTCTGGTTGGCATGCTGGATTAGGGCAGAGTGTCTGAAATACATAAATGCCTGATGCTGTGTTGAGAAAGGTGGTTCTTTTTCAAAATACTGAAGTATTTTGTAATATTGTCATAAATTCAGGTAAGGAGATATTTGCTTTTTAAAAATGTGTTACAAATATCCCCTCAAGTGCAGCAGTTTGCAATTTGTAAGTTTATTTTCCCTATTTGTACTAACAGCTCTTTTTGTTTTCTCAAAGAGCATCTTAGGTTAAATCTAAGTTAACCACAGAAAAGGTCAACATTTTTTTTCCAAACTTTTCTGGAGCACAATTAACGTAATACTTTAACAGCTGGCAGTTGTGGTAATTACTTTTAGATTATACCTAAAGTCTGTTGGAATCTAATTACTCTGATCTATGAACCAGGTAATTAAGGTAAAAACTCCCACATTTTCTTAGACCTCATTAATGTATTTCCTTTGAAAGTTGTTAGCTAATGATGGTACATTAAGAGTTTATCCATAAAATGACAATGAATAATTTAAATCTTTGTCGTGGGACATTAAAGGACAGAATAACGTTTAACTGCTCAATCTCTTGATAATCATTTCTTAATTTGCAATGCAAATAACATGCAAGTTTGAGGAGAAAGGACAAATCAAACTTGGAAAGTGGCACAGAAAGACACATATAATTTTCTTTTCCTTCATTTACTTGGTATCTGGCTAATAATTCAGGAGGTGTGGAGACTCCCAAGGAGCTGATGTTTCATCTGCTGTCTGGAGCTGGACTGGCAGCACAAAGAGACACTGAGGGCTTGTGCCTGGCAGGCACACAGCAGCTGGCCATTTGATGTGGATGCAGCAGGCAGTGGCTGTATTGCCATCCTCTACTGTCCACCCTATAAAGGGAGCTCCAGCCATGCCTGCTCTCTAGGGAAGTTTTCATAAGAATGGAAGATCCAAGTCAGCACACTTCCTAAGAAACTTCAACCCCTGGCTGCCTGCAATACTCCTGTCCCTCTTCCCCACAACCTCTGATGCCAAATTGTTGTAATTAGTTCCCAATACATGCTACCACCCAGAGGACTGGGATCAGCACTTGGGTCTGTGTGTGCTAAGCACTGGGACTGTGAACAGTGCGAACACATCTCTTCCTCAGTAATACAATTTAACGTATGACAGGCTGTAACAAGAAGGGTTAGACATCGGGGAATGGAAAAGCGACCTGTGGCTGTACAGACTATGTAAGCACATAAATCAATAGATAGATCAATATTTTCTTGAGGTAAGTGAAATGAATCAAATACCAGAAGTCTCTGTTGGTCATATAAGAGCATATAAGATTAAGCTCTCTTGCTTTAGGACTTCTCAGGACTGGCTCCACGGTACCAGGTCAGGCACTTGCTTGTTGCAAAGCAAAATACTGATCCATCTGTACTCAAGTATTTAATCTGGAAAATCTGAAAGTTTCACATTTCATTGCAGCTTGTCTGTGAAATAAAAAACTTTGATGGGAAACAGTCGAGGCATTGGTTTTGGATCAGAACTTCAAAGAAAAGTTTTAGATGACCACCTGTTAGACCATCAGGGACCTGAGTAATTATGTATCTGGTGGGATCCCTGTATACAGGGAAAAAACCAGTCTGAAACAGTATATAATTTGCCTTGATTTAATTTTGTCTCCAATAATGATACATTATTTATAAAGTCCCAAAAAAAGTAATAAAGTAAGATTTTCTGTGAGCCATTTTATTTATAAGGAAATGAGATAAACAAATGAGCTAATTAGGAAAATTAAGGCTAAAAATATTGATTCAATATGAGAGAGATGCACACATGGCTACTCAGGAAATCCTGCTGTAATACCAAGGCCAGATTACCAGACACATGTGCTAAAAGATTAAATCAATCAATGTTGGAACTGCTTATTTTCAGGAAACTGGGCGCTGTCAAATCTGCTCCTTTCAAATCATTATCTATTCCCACTGGGTCAAACTTCTAGCTCGAAGCCAAATCTTCAATCAGCTTTCGGCCAATTTTTCTTGCTTCTTCAGTAGACATAGCCTTTCGCCAGAGCTTCAGCAGGAATCCTCCTTGGAAAGAAACACAATGTGACATTGTCAAATTAGCATGGAGCACACGCGGCTCACGGCACACAAGGGACGAAGCACATGTCTGGCAACAAACACCCATCACTGTTCTGTGGACAGTGAAATGTAGACAAAGCTGGAGTGTGTCAATGAGGTAATAATTGCCTACAACCGTGCAGGGAGACACGGACCATTCATTCAGCTCAGGATCCTTTGTACTGACAGACAACTGGGCTTGTTCCCTTGTCACCAGTGTTGCAAGTCAGAATGACTGAAGACACGTGTTAAGACATTTGCAATTGCACATAGCTTCATGGCTTATGAAGCAGTAGCCTGGTAGTGATAATCATGCACACCATTGTTTTCACTCCAAAGCAACCAAGAATTTTCACTTTTTGCTGGCTAAGGCCTCAAGCTAAGGAAGCAAATGATCTTGATACTTTCATCCAGGCAATGAGCTGTGGCTCTCTAGGAATTGTGCTAGATCAGTCCAGCATTAGCAGCAGTTTGCAGGATAGTCATTGCCTACTCCCCACTTCTCTCAGTGTTGATATTTATGGTGGATAAATGGTCCACAGAAGAAATCTGAGGGGAAGAAGTCTACTAGAAAACCAAGAGGAGTTAATTCTCCTGCAAAGCATGCTTTTGTATAAAACTGATGACACTGAAGAATTGCATTTGCACAGTATTGTATGAGGGAGATGAAGAGTTAAGAGAAGGCAGCAAACAGTCCTCTTGCCTAGGAGGACAGCAGGAGGACCACAGGAAAGGTGAGGACAGCAGGTAAGGTCTCAAATAACATGGCATATGCTGTTCTGTCTCTGGATAGTGGTGAGGGGCAGAGCATAAAAAGTAAAGCTTCTGACTGTCCGTGAGTCGAGGAGCTTTAGAGCACAGCACTCTCTCATTACAGGTCCCTGCTAGACTGGCAGAGGCAACCAGAGGAGAAAAAAAAAACAAAAAACAAACTCTGAATCAAGAAATGAAAAATGAGAAATGAAAAACCTGAGAATGAACTGAAACCTCAGGAAAGTGCAATTCTGTGTCTCACCGCTGGATGGTGATGCACAACTTATTTTAGTGGAAGTGATGAAGCCGGCATTGTCTAACGACACGGGACAGATTATATTCTCTGTTAAACCAAAGATTGAGACAAAACTGAAAACCAAAACCGGAACGCTTGTGGACACATGAACTGTTGTTCATGATCATTTGCCCGTTTTTTTGTAATGATCTCAACTGATGTAATAACTTCATTTACAGCTTTAACAGTTTCAGATGTAACTAATGAAACACAAACTAGTCTTTCTGTTTTCAAAGTTCCTGTGAAAAATGGATGCAAAAAAGTAGAGATCATCTGCTCCAACAAACGGTGCATTTGTCTCATGTGAAATCCTCACTGCCTATCATCAATAGTGTTATTCCTGTCGCTACACTTGCTTTCTGGTGTGTTGTTTACTTATGGATGTATTTTTAGCTGTACTGCTTTATTGTTAGCCTCTAGGAAGTGTTTATACTATTGTATATATAAAAAAAAATCACTGTGTTCATATGGAGAAGGGTATAGAAAGAGAGAACAAGATATTAAATCTCTACAGACTACAGACATTTGTAGGTTGGGCTCGTACCTGTTAATTGATTTGCTTTGTGAAGAGCTCTCAGTGAAAGCAGGACTCTATTTTGCTGTGGACTGAAGTCACTAATGGATGGGAGGTCATCCTGTTCGGTGAGCATCCTCTGGGGCAGGAAAGCTTGGAAGTTGTTTGTGGTCAGTAAATCTGTAGAGAAGTGCGTGGCTGCAATAAAATCTACAGCATTAGCCCAGTCTTCACCAAAACTTGCTTCTGGATCAGAGAGATCTTTTAAGCTGAAAGATATCAAAATAAAAATGTAAAAGGTAGTTGAAATCCACTCTAGAGCACATTAGTCAATTATTTATCCCAAATGTGTTTTGCTCAGCATAAAATCCTGAGCAATTGCAGTGCTACAATGACTTAAAGCCTCCTTCAGCACTTTATACCTAATTTCTCCCGGCATCGCTGACTCTTCCCAGACTAAACACAGCTCCTGACTCAGGCCCTGGCTCCCAGACAGGAATTAGCCTCTCATTTTAAGCCCACAGCCTGCCCACCTGTCACAGCCTGGGCAGCCGTCTCTCACTGGCCATCCCATGCTCCGAGAGAGCGGAAGGAAGAGCAGAGCCTAAAGAGTACAGGCCTAACGTAAAAAAGCTCATGTGGACTTTGTTGAGACGCCATCCCTCCAAACAGGCATGCAAGTGGGAAGATCTCCATTGGCTGCCTCTCTCATCCCCATACCTGTCCTGGAACTTGGGCAGCGCGTAAGCAATGGAGGCCACATGCGCCTTCCACATGAGACGGAGGGCATCATCCACTTTGAAGGAGGAGGCAGTTGCAGGCCTCACGGCTTTGTGTTCTGTAGATAACAGATACTGCAGCAACAGGGAGGAAAAAAAGCAGAGAAACAGGTAGGAGGTTTAAACCCAATGAAATTTTCAGACTTATGCACATACCTCACAAAATAGTAAGTTTGTAAGCTAAGGAAAATTGGTTTTGAGTAGTTAGAATGTGCTACTTGTTAAATAACTATAATGTCTGACATAGGGAGAAAGATATTATTAATACAGATTTATAAAGTTAATACATATCACCACTGAAGTTAACAGGAGTCGTCATTCTTTGACTTCAACAGAGCAAGGGTTTTATCCACACTATTTAGGTATTCTGTCAAAATAATTCAGTGGCCTTTTGCATCTAAGTGCTGTGGAAGCTTCTGTGCTGAAATATTGGATTCCTTGAAAACCTGTTTATACTTTTTTGGCCACAACTTTCTGAAGAATTTCAGAAAACAAGAAAAGTATCCTTATGGTTACCATTATGGCTGTTCGAGAAGCAGATCTTTTATAATAATTTCTGAAAAATATAATAATTTCTGAAAAATAGTGCTTAGGAAAAGTAATCTTAAGAAAACAAATCCAGTCTTGCTCCTAAAACCTCTACCTTCACTCACAGTTGCTAAGAGGGACTTATGGTTTAGATTTTCTGATCATTATCAATTATTTGACTACCAACAAAAGTGTTGAATATGGAAGTCTATCTGTAAAAATAGTTATTGAATCTGTGAATACTGGGAACAGCTGAATGGGGAGGAAAGAGAATATGTACCTGGGTAAATAAGTGTCCTTCTGAATGAAGTTTCGGCATTTTCAGTTTTTTAGATATATGAAGGAATAAATCAACCCTATAAAACCAACACAATGCTATTTTTCAAGCCTAATGTTCTATCTTGTTGCATGCTTATTTTGCATTGCTAACATAAGCAGTATCGGAAGAATACAAACATAACTGTTAACAAAACAGTCTCTTAGGATAGACTCCAAAATACAGAATTATCTTGAAGTAAGGAAAGAAATCCAAAACCTGTAAAAATCCTGGCCTTCTTATCTCTGACTCATTTCATGTTACGCTTTTCATTTTTTCTGCTTGTTACCTTTATATCAAGCTGTTATGGAAAGTAAACCAAGGTCTCTGAATCTTACAAATAACAGTAATAATAGTTTTTAAAGGTAATATTCTAGTATAATTTCCTACAAAATATAAAGAAAAAAAGGAAAATTATTTACTTGAAAATAGGCCTTCCAGTCATCCATGAGCTTGGGAATGCGAGACCGGCAGTCGGCAACACTGTAACAGAAATCAGCCGTTCGCTCCTCTGGTGGCAATATTTCTACCTCGTATGGCAGCTGCCCAAAGAGGCCAGCATCCACTGCCCCCAGAAAGGGTATGACAGCCAAGTAGTAATTCATACCTGTAACAATGATTCAAAAGGAGGAGGTGTTAACCACAAGCAAATGAAAAATTCCCGCATAGCAAAATGGACGCTCTCCCATACCAAATGCCACTGTTCCAAATTGCCACTGATACAACTGTGTTCAGCAGTGGGACGTATGTACTGAAATGTGCTAATGATTATATCTATATTGATTTAGATATAATTTGTAATATTCATTTTTATATTGTCCTTTAGTAGCCTTGCATGAGCTGACAGTGTGTTATACTTTGCAGGAAAAGACAAACAATGGAAAAAAAGTTAGAACTTTATAGATTGTCACAGACAGGACATCAAAAACCTCTCAAATATTAGCTGCAAACTAAGTACAGAAAGACTAAGGGGTACTCCATAAGTATTATTTTCGTTAAAAACTCCTCTATGCATCCTAGGCATCTTATATAAGAAAGGAAAAGGCAAATACTAGTGATATTTTACTGGAAAACAGTAATTTTGCTTTTAAAAAGATTTCACGCACTGGAAACTGCTTGGAAATGACCTCAGTTTGTTTGTTTAGATTTTTATTCTGGGATGATGGCTTCCTTTGTCCTGTTCCATAAGTTGGAGCAGTCAGATCCATCATGTAGGAAACCCAGGTTCTGTTCTCACCTTTGCCATACCACTTCTCTAGTGAGAGTGCCCATAGGGCTATTTGATAGGAGGATTTTAAATTATCCTCTTAATTGTGTCACTTTTGTAGAAATAAAGTTTAATAACTTTCAATGAAGAAGAGCCTGGAGACTAGCTGTTCTTCCTCTTGCGTGGGTACCCTTGAGCCATTGCACTGGGAAGTCATTTGCTTGTGCTTGGTCTCAGGGACAGGGACTGCTTAGGTATTTTGAATACAGTCCCAGCAGTGAGGACCAAAATAATCAAAACCTGACCACCTACCTTGTATCCCTCCCCTACTCATGGGAAACCATTGTTCCACCTGCTGTATATGGACTTGGCAACAAAATTGGTATTATGCAAACGTGAAGTGTTTAGAACTAAGTGAAGAGAAAGTTAAGATGGTGGTTTCTATTCCAGGAAGGTCCCCTGGACCGCATGGGACACCTCCCCATGGAGCACCTAGCGCTAGCCACCCACAGAGATGGGAAACTGAAGTTGGAGTAAGCATCTGAGTGAGCTTTGGATTTACTCTAAATCTACGTTTTTAATTTATTCTATATTTACACCTTTGTTCACTTGAAGATATATACATTTAATGGCTGGTGCACAGCCAGAAGCTTCATTCACAGGGCCTCTACAACAGAGTGCTCATGTGGCAGGGAAGGGACAGAGCCGTTAACTGAAACCTGCCAGCAGGTCTAATGGAAAGGGGGAACTTGTGACAGGACAGCACAGAAACTGAGGAAGCAAGGGACAGAAGTGATGGAGGGAAAATGTGCTAAAGAATGTGAGGCTTTCCCTTCCCTAGGAAGGAAAGGAATATTTAAACTGGAGGACTTAGAAGGCCTTTTACCTAAAAAAAAAAAAAAAAAAAAAAAGAAAAAGAAAATATTTCTATTGTTTTATTGCCTTTAGATATAAATAGTGATTGTAATCTATAGATTGGCCTTATCTTTCTTCCCCACACCTTATCTGTCAGTTCTATTTTTTTTAAAATAGAATATTAACTTTCGAAAAGAGTCAGAGTTCCAGTTTCAGAAAAAAACCCTGAGTCTCTAAAAATATAAATGTTGACTCAGATCAGAGAAAAAAGGTTCCTTTTTTTTTTTTTTAATAACATGTTCATACAGCTTTTGAAAAATATAAACAAAGACACCATTTGGGGAATTGGACTGGTTGGTATATGTTATTCGATTTTTGTAGGCAAAATAATTAAATATTTTTATTACCCAAGTGAGAAAATGTAACAATTGTTTATGTTTTTTGTAGGTTCGTAAAAAAAATTGCCTTGTAAAATGAACTCTTTGGAAATCTAGGTATTCACTGTTGTTTGAGGAGTCTGTTTCCATATAGACACTGACTGTACAAATACCAGAGGGAAACAAGCTACACATGTTCTTGCACTTGAGACAGAAAGCATTATAGTATTGGTGCTTTTTCTATTGATGCTACAAGTGTTATTCCCTGGGCTGCTCTGTGCAACAATAAATGGATACCCTCGAGTTGCATGTGGCATTCCAGATTCCTTCCTTTCTGTTTCTGTAAAACTCTGCTGGAAGAGGATATAACTGTTTTTTCCTTTCTATAAACCTGGCAGTAGTATGCTTTTCTCTTTATAAGCCTGGCAGTAGTATGCTGTCTCACACACCGTTATTTCTCCCATGATCCTGGCAGTGGACCTATGCTTATGTCCCACAGGAGGATAAGGTGCTCTGCCACATCTACCAGGAGTGATGCCAACAGCACATATGGCTGAGAGAGCTCACAGCTGGTCCTTCAGTAGAGTTTGTCACTTTGCCTTTTCTCTGCACTGCCTAGTGCAAAAGGTGATTCCAAATTTGATACCATCATCACTGAGATGACACTGGTTCCTGCAAAGCATATTAGCTTAGGTGTAATGGATAGACCACGCTCCTGTCACACCTACGATATACATTTTTGCAAATGAAATTCTTGTGTCTCTCAGGCTAAGAGAAGCCGTTTATTAACTTGGTCCCTCCAGTTCAACAGGGAAACATGTGAATGGCCTGAATTATCAAAAGTATCCAGGACTTCTGGATGTTTCTGATTTTGGGAAGACTGAATTATTGGAATGTGTATTTTTAGAGATACTGAGGAAAACACTGAAAATGTCAGGGGCACTGACACTGGAAATTCAGATTCACTTCTCTCTCTCTCTGTTGCTGTCTTCAGTTTGTTGCTACTTGCTGGAATAATGAAAAAAAATAAATAACAGAATTCAAACTTACTAAAACTCCGAAGCCAATATTAAAGTGAACAGAAATTGCCTGATAGCTCATGCACACCAGGTTAACATATTAACTGAGTTTTAGCTGAATAGTTGAAAGCCTGCTGGATAAATGTCAGTGTAATGAAGATAATGAAGTTATTTGGATAGCATGGGCACAAAGTCTCCCTTTATTTCATTCTCTGTTGCCTACTGACCGCAGTGAAGTTGTGGAGGGGCAACTGAAGGCAGAAAATTCCTGTCAGATTTCTATTACTGAGGGTGGTGCAAGAATCACAAAGATTCCTGCTTGGCTTTCTCATACTAAGTTGTAGTTTGAAGTACTAGCATCTAAAATGAACAAATCTGTTCTGGAGTAATTGAAAACAGGAATTTCTACAAATGTCTACAAATATAGATACCCATCATGGTGTTTCCCTCACATTTTTACATGCATTTTTGCAGCATAAGCATTTTAAAGGCTGCAAATTTGCATTTTTTTTCCTGCCTCAAATAAGTTAGCAAAGTCAATTAACTTTCATTTACTCACACTTAGGTGTCTTGCTGCAAGTTTTCAATGGAGAATTAAGCAGCACTGAATTTACTTTGTAATATAGAAGTCTAAGGGGAAGAAAGATTCCAAATTGCCTTCTAGGACGCTAATCATACTTTGGAGAAGAAGACAGTAATCGCATACACTTACAGGACCACCAGCTTCTTACAGAGATGCACAGGAGGTCTCCACCTTCATAGCCACAGGAAGTCTCACCGGAAGGATCTGCTAATCTGCCTAAATCAAAAGAAATAGTACACCAAATACTTATCAAACGTTTTCACACAAGAAATCCCACTGAGATGAAAAAAATATACAGGAGTAAAGCATGCAGAATTTTGCTCGGAGAAGCAGAACAGTTGCAGTTGTTTTGCTTCATAAACTACTGTTCTAGAGTAGTTGAATTTCTCAGCCATTACTTAACACAGTGCAAAGTAATTTGATTGTGTTTTGCAGTTCAATTTATTCCTCACTGTAAATGTATTCTGAGAATTTATGGAATTATCTAAAAGTAGGACATTACAGTGATATTTTTATGGAGATATAAATACACATGCACATACAGACATAGACCCATGCGTAGCTGATGCTTCCTTTTCAATAGATGCGGGGCTGCTGGTGTAGGAGAGCTGCTTAATGAGCAGAATAGCGCAAATTAAATGTGCTAGTAATCGTCTCACCTAATTAGATTGTGTGATACAGAATCTCTTCCAGTTTAATGGTGCATACAAACATGGCCTTACTGTGAAGCTAAGCATGCAAATGTTCTTGTGTCTGATTAGCAATTTTCCAGCACCTGTACTGTAGCAAACATGTAAGACATTTCACAATTACTCATGGCAGTGTGTAAGGCATGGAGTACTTTAAGCACATGATGTAGAGAAATAGCCTAATTCCTGAAAACATAATGTACATGTACCTTATGTAGTTAGTAGTCATGCAGTGAGTCAGGAAATCTGCATTAAGTGCATGACATGGAATTCCCATGGTAAGGTCCAATGACTTGAGCTGTTCCGGAAGCTCCCAAACTCTGCCCTGCAGAGCACTTACTCCCTGACGAGTCAGCTGAATGCCAACATTGTCATTTCTGTCAGATTAGAACTAAACTCCCTTACATTTAGAAACCAAATGAAAATTTTTTTATGCTTTTTACTCGAAAAGAAGAGATGATCATGAACCATGTGCATACAGATTGTCCTAATTATCCTCTCCTCTGACTGGACAGAGTTTCTACTTTGGGGCATGCTGGCTGCTCAGGCCCACATCTTTCAGTAGCAGAGCACTGAGAGCATGAACTTGCAGTGGTGAGGAGTCCAGTTCAACAGGATTTTTTAAAATGAAATATTATATTTTAAAATATTTAGAGAAAGATTTTTTTTTCCAAGACTCTAGTTTGACACAGGGCATCAGAAATAGGCAGCAGTAGTTCATTTGTGTGCAAAGAGGATAAAGGAAAATAACAAAAGAAGACAAAAATGTTGCAGAATAATTGCATATGACATTTACCACAGATTGTTACCCTGAATGTTTTGGGAAAATATAGAGTCCTAGGCAGTATCAGTGGTAACTACAGGATATATAGAAATGTCTTGGAGCAGGAAGCATTAACCCCGCTTCCAGGTCTAGACTCCAGGTTTGTGCTCTCCGTTCCCTCCTATTCCCTGTACTTAACATTGTTATTTCAGTCTTCAGGTCCACCCAAACTGTTTGTGTCTTTCTCTGTATTGACAGTGCCTCCTAGCTGTATGTCATTAGCAACTGTGTGTGACCTCATCAGCAAGATTTCTCTGCTATTTTTTGTGGCAAGGTTGTTAATGAAAAAAATAAATCCAGTTGTTCGCTGGAATTATAGTTGAAGAACTGTGAGCATATCCTCCATTTAGCTGTAAACTTCCCTTAGCAACACTTGTCTTTAAATTCTCCTTTAAGTGTTCCTTTACCAGATTTGCAATTCCACTTTTCATTCTTCTTTTGTAAAGCATCATTAAAAACTTTCATTCAATGCTTTCATTTTACAAAGGGAGGAAATGCATTTCTGGGCTTTGGTAAAACATCAATTATATCACAAAAGAAAATATGGAATTAGTCTGACACAATTCACATAAGCTGCATTCTATCCCTTTTTCTGTTTAGCTCCATGTCTCTAAATATTCTTTCCTCTATTATTCTAAAGTCTCTTCTGATCCTGATGTAAAAGAAATAGATATTTTTGTGACCTTATTCCATTTTTCCTTCTTCTTAAATATACATACAACCTATCCTATTATATGTCTTCAGACATATAATACTATCTGAATCTTTCTTATAGTTCTTGCTTCTGGATTTGTACTTGTATATGCCAGTGGGGGTATAGACACTCCAGTTTCCTCAGTCTGTGTACAAACTCTCAGTTTAGCTCCATTTCCCAAGACAATTTCTATTTTCACAATCTCCTTCCTATCATCCATGCCATCTCTACATCATTGTCTTTACTGTAAATTTAAAGCAAATTACTGATTTCATTTTATGTCTATGAGTAGATTATTGCAAATCTTTGTACCATCCTTATTAAGTAGCAGCTTCACTTGCTCTTTATAGTTTATATAGGACCATATGCATAAAAATATTTTCTCGGCAACATAACTTTCATGACCAGACAGAATTGTTAATTCAAAAATTTTTGTAGTATTTTCAAAGATCTGCTGTCCTGCACCATGAACTCAAATCCTGCTTTTGTTTGCCCAGGCTTATTACGTCCATACACAACTTCTTCACTAATCTAGCCCAGCTGCCTAGGTTTAGCTAGTTGCTAAACTCACTACTGTGCCATCCAAAATTATGTCTTTCTTTCCCCCTTATCCACTTCCCCTTCAATCTTTCACATTTTTTCTGTTAAACTCTTTCCAGCCATGTGATACTTCTCATTCTACTAATTTTTTAACCTTCTGACCATGTAATTTCAAATATGTTCTTCCTTGTCTAAGGACCAGTCCTATGACTCTTTGGCAGGTGACAGAAGGTCTTCACCTGTCTGTGCAACCAGGTACAAATCTTCCTCTCATCTGTCGTGTCCGTTATCTCTACTTGGGAACTGTCACTGCACCCAGGCACATCTTCACTTTGTGGACAAGACCACCCTACATAACTACGTCATTTCCAGCAGGTCACCCCTCAAGTGTAGCTTCTGCATCCAGTCATCTTTGCCTCTGCCACACATTGGGTCAACTCTCCAGTTGCACCAGTCATCCTCTCAATCTTCTCTTTCTTTTTCTGTACATAAAGAAGGGAAAGAGGAAAAAGCTTGCTAAACTCCAATCAAATGTTTCTTGCTGTCTGTTTGTCAGCTAGTTACTTGCTTAGATTTTTCTTATACTACCTCCTTTTCTTGCTTTTCCTCATTTTGACTTAGCAGTTCATTTTCCATTCGGTGTGACTAGATGCTGGCAGCCTTCCTTTGTCACCAGCTGCAGCACCTCTGTCTTCTTCCAAACATAACGGCTCCAGCCAAACCACCACCTCATGAAACTACAGATTGCAACCAATAAAGCAAACCACAGGCAGACAGATGCGTTTGCTTACGCCTGGTTACCACCAGGCACAGGTTCCTGAAACCATCACTGCCTATTGTCCCCTTCTTCCCATCTCTCCTTGTTGCTAGCTGCAGTCAACTCCAGCTTTGAACAGAAGGCTTCACTGCAAGCTGTGTGCGAAGCAGTGTGTGTGAGAACACTTTCTCTGATAAAGTCCTTGATAAGATATTGCAGCCTTCGCCTCAAAGGACCTTTCACACATTTCTGTGTCTGCTTCCCTGGCATGGGCAGCAAGCAAACAGGAATGACTGCCCCAAGTAACTACCAGCTTTTGAGGGATGAGCCATTAAAATCTGGACAAAATTTAAAAACTAAAAAAAAAACCAAACCCATAACCACTCCCTGACAAAGAGAACAAACTTTAATTTTTGTAAAAAACATATTTAGAAAATAACAAAGCTACTTCTAAACTGATCAAAAATGGCAGAAAAGGAAACAAATTCTTAGAGGGAGAGCAGGGCTTTCAACTGTCTGTATTAGAAATGAATCTCAAACCACCAATAAAAGATCGTAACATTAACAACCCAAAAAAGCTTATCAGTTAGCAATGTAAGAACAACACTGAGAGTGCAGGCCCTAAGATCTACTTACTGTAAACCGGAGCAACTGGGAATATATTTTCAAAGATTTGCAGCTAACTGAAATTTTGCCTATCTAAGCCCCAGATCTTCCTGATTCCGACCAACCCTGTGTTTAGCAATACCTTCTCCTGTTAGGAAGCTTAATAGCTATTGCTCAACAAGGCAAGGGTGTTCCCTTCAAGGATTTCTTTTTCAAATTGGCAGTTTAGCTCCCTATGTCAAAATTCACACTGTCTGAGGCTATACTGGCCTTGCGAGGCAGAAACCTTGGAAAGGATGACCCGAAGTGGGCCTGGTAATCACTTAGCTGTTCCAGCAGCCTAAGGACACAACTCATACCTGTACGAAACTGCCACCCGTGCTGCAATGGTAATCCCCAGAGAATATTGGCAAAATTTTGGGATCCAAAAGCAGTAAAATATTTGGCTGAAGAGTTTAGCAAGTTCTTATACGCTCCCAGTCGTTCTTGATAGTTCCAAGCATTGATGACAATTTTGTTGCCCTTTACTAGGAAATCCAGCAGGTTTTCAGGGGCAAGGTCCCACAGAGGGGGATAGACATCTTCTCCGGTGGCATCTTTTTCACTCCATGCTGTGGCAGTCACTGGACTCAGGGTAACAGTCACTATAAGAAGAGCACGTATGCCAAAGTAGGGCCACATTGTGAAGGTTTGTGACCCAGGTGCTTGTGGCTGCAGGGCTTTTATCACGAGAGCTGAGGGCAGGGCAAAAAAAGGTGACTCAGGCGCAGAGGTCTCCATCTCCATTCTCCTCTTTCCAGTGACCCTGACGTGGGGTTGCCAGATTAGCAAGCTGTGAGTAATACTCTGTCCTCCCACAGGGTTTGGGGAGCAGCAGCAGATGTTTAAGACGAACTAGTCTGACCAGAAAATGTTCAAATCTGTGCTGCCCACAACACATACCCACCCTCCCAAAAGGCTGAGGTGCTATAGTACTGATTGTACAGTTGCATTATCAACCTTTTTGTCCCTGTGTTTCTTAACTGGCTGTCTCCTTGCCTTTCCCTGCGTAGCCTTTTGGGTAAAGAAGGGACAGCAGTGCCACAAAGCTCACCCAAAAACAGCCACAGGAAGGTGTAGGTTAGGGCTGTGGTGCTCTGAGGAAGGCTTCAGGTGCCAACCATGAGGCAGCAGTGACATCGCAGGTGCTGCCATTGGCACCTTTCTCTTTTGGCCTTGGGACAACTGCCTGCAGCCTTCAGGTGGTAAAAGCATTGGAAGTAGTCAAATCAGGCTGGTTGCAGGCTGTGCAGCACCTGGCTAGCTGTATTTTTAGTGTTTGTCTCGTGTGGAAATGGTCATTATAAAGACCTAAAGTCTCCTACTAAACCTCCATGATCTTGTATACCTCAAAGGGAGTACAAAGGACAGCCCTCTGCTGATAAAATCGGTGTCTGACTAAGTTACACTTCAACAAAAATGAAACTATCCAGCTACCTTCACCTCACCTACTTCTAGGACTTTATGATCTTCAGCTGCTTTTTCTCAGATAAGCAATGGTTACATAAGAACACTCAGTAAACAAACACATCATTTCCTATCTCTGCAGTCTTTCTTTTGCGTGAGAAAAATTGCAAATGCCCATTTCTTTGAAGTAATTCTGGGAGTTTTAGTTGGGCTAAAACGGTTGGGACCGTAAACCCTGGATGAGAGCGAGAGAAAAAAAGTGACTGCAAACTTTTGACAGTAAATTTAGAAGAAATGTATCAATTCAATTCATTTTTCTTCCATCTTATCTATTTGTCAAGGAGACTTTCTAGCAAATAGCATATTTTTTCAAAGTTCACTTTTTATTTTTGGCGCTACTAATGAGAAAGAAATCCAAAAGCTTTTGAAAAACAATCGGTGTTCAACAGAGATCAGCACGAATCTGAGTCCTTTTCCTAATCACGCTGCCTCACAGAGCTTTAAAATAATTAAGTTGTTCTTTCACTAAGTTTCTATGGGTGGGATTTATCTAACCTAACTGTGAATGTTAACCTACGTAGATTCCCTTGATAGCCAAAGCAGGGAATCAGGCATGTCCAGAAAGTAACTCATTTAAAATACACCACAGAGAGAGGTATTGCTCTTGACTGGTTGTAGAGAGAGTTGAAATTACAAGTGTAGCTTTAGTCATAGAAAAATACTCATAGAGTAAATAAAACCAATATGAAATAAAATTTTTATCTACTTTTATATAATAATTTCAGAAATGTTTTAAAAAGTACTTTTTTTTTTTCTTTAAATAAGACATTATGTAAAATAATCCAGAGGATAAATACCAAGAAATGTGTTGTTTATAAATATATATATGGCTCTAGTTGAGGAAATGAGGCTCACCTGAAAAGCAAGGATGCGGAAAGACATTAGGTGGGGCACAAGACATTTGGAGGAAACCTGTGATTCTGTGAAATAAAGGGTACAAAGGGCGTAATCACACTAGGGCAGAACTTTTAGTTGGAACATGATGGAATGACTAACAGTGGGGGTTATTTTTACCATCATTGTAAGAAGTGCCTGATTTGGGAATCAAAATGCTCTCCGCCGTTCTATAGTCAAGGAGAAGAATTTGAATTCTCCTAGTGTGAATACCAATCATTTGTATTACATGAGTAATTTCACTTTAGGTGCCTAAGGTAAAGAGATGTGAATAAACACCTTCATTTTTCACACAGATACCATATATTTACATCCTCCTGGCAGATTACATGTAGCAAATTGACTAGTTCCAAATTTGTGTGGAACTTTATCACACATATAAAACTACCCTCCTGCTCTGTCATCTAGAAAGGCAGACCCTGTTAACACCAGTCAGGGCAGGCATACAAATATGAATTACTAGTTCGGATGCAAAAACATGCTTTCTCAAAAGACTTATAATAAAGAATTAAGATAAATTAATGATATAATGCCTGCCTTGTATCATTTTTGAGCGATTTGATTAAAAAAAAAAAAGGTTTGTGCTATACACTACATGGTAAATAAGGTAGAACAAGAATACATCCACTAGACAGACTGCTGATTTCCTTCACCTTTTGAAGTTTGAGCCTTTTGTCTTATTGTGATAGCAAAAGGTCTTCAACAACCCAGTTAATCTTTAAAGAGTCAAAAGTATATTTTAAAATTAACATAACAAAAATATTCTTCCTGCAAAATATTAGACTTCATTTTATAGGTCTTACACCATTTTCCTGCTTATCTGTGGGGGCAAGTAAGTTGCTGAAGTTTTCTAAGACTATAAGGACAACAGATTTCCTTTGAGAAATCTCTGTGCTGGCATTTCCAGCTTGGAATCCAGTCCTGTTTGTTTACCAACCTGAGCAGAGAGGAGGAGTCATGTGGCGTCACTGGACTTCAGTGATGTTGGTGTTGGGTCTTGAGTCATAACATCCCCTTGGGGATGTCAGCATTTTAAATCAGTGGAAGATTAAGGACGACTAATAGCAATGTCAGCATCACTATTTTATTCACCACTGTCTTAGTAAGTGCTCTACCAGTTACCCAGTATGGCTGTGCTTTTACAGACATTGTAACAGAAGCAAGTCCTGGAAAAGCTTGTAGACAATGATAGATGGTAAATTCAGGTCTGATATGCAATTGTGATCAAGTTTCAAGAGAAAACACTGTAGTGTTCATCTGTGCTACAGAATTTGCTTCAAGAGAACTGCAGAAATGCTGATAAGCATCAATACTCAATTAGATGAGTTCAGGTGACTATAAGAAGAAATGGTGGCCCATGTTTGGTCCCAAAGCTATCAAAGTTATCCTTAGTCCTGATGGGATGTACTGAGGAAGGAACTGGCAAGCTGGTGAAGAAGAGGCATTGGTAGCCTCACCGGAATGAACTCAGAACTGATGCAGAGCTTTGCGGGTGAGAAACCTTCAGGTAATCTGGGGATGTCACTATCCTTCAGTTGCATAAAATAACACTGAAAGGAAGGGTTCATCCACTTTTATTCAAGGCAAATGTCCTAAAAGGAGGAAGAATGAATTTTCATGTAGTGGTGATATTGGTCTGGATGAGCCTCCCTGCCACCTGGCACCCTTTTTTTCAAGCCCTGGCACTTCCACCAGTGATTGTGAGTGCTGCTTGACTGCTAGCTGTTCCAGGGGAAACAAGACCACACTGTAGCTACAGATATTCTTCATGTTTTTCACAGGATAAACTTGTAGCAATGAACATATTTAGGTTGCTTCCCAATCTCTGTTGCTATGGTCTGCAGCTATTGCTTTGAACAGACATTCTTTTTGTCACAGACCTTTGATATTTCTGGCTTCAGTGCCTCCAGCAAAACCCCATGACAGGGCTATAAAAGGGATTTTAAATGGCTACTTCACTTCTCTCAGGTGTGATTGTGAGTAAAGGTCATCAGTCAAAGCACATGACCACTTGAGTGGACTCCACCACTAATGCAGCAACACGTTGTGGGAAGAGCATCAGGAATCCAAGAGGACGTTATAGTGTGTGTGTGGCAGAGCTAGCAGGAGGTGCTGCATCCTCATATCCTGGCTCCCCCATACATCTTTGGACTTAAAATTTCTCCTTTGGAAAACATCATTCTTATGTAATCTATTAATCCTATTCTCCACTCTGCAAAAGCCTTCCCATGTTATCTGATGATCTGATGATCTCTCCAGAAGGATTAACCTGTGCCACAGGTCCTGAGAATTCAGGCTTTAAATTGTGCTGGTAATTCCTGTTGATGAAAGATGGTCATAATAAAATATTCACTTTGTATTTTTTTTTTTTTTTAAATAGAATCTGTCTACGGAATTGGGAAAACAGATTAGCATATACACAGAAAAAGATGTAAATAAACTGATAATGAATAATGTTTCAAATAAAATCCAAATGCTTGTATTTTAGGAAATACCAGATTTGTAGCTGTGGGATATTTACCATATGCAGTTTTTCTTTCCCAGAAGAAGCAGTTGCTTTTCCATGCTGCTGGCTGGGAGAATGATGGGCTGGATAAATGGCTGCAAAGACAAGTGTAAATCCCATGTTTCCAGAGTTCCAGCTGCTAACATTAAAAGAAGATGAACTTCCAGGAAGGTCAAAATATTGATTTGGGATCAAGCCCAGACAAGATGTGTGATGGGTACCTGATGCTGTCCCAGATGTACTCTGATCACAGATCAGAGTGCTCCAGAGAGGGAGCACAGGCAAGACACAAATTTACTGAGTAGGCTTGCTTGCTCTACCGACATTGCGGTATATATATATAAACAAACAAATAAACAAACTCCCCTCCATCAGACCTGAAACAGGAAAATTTGAATTAACCTATATTTTTCATTTTCATAACTATACTATGGAGATGTATTTACCTTATAGGTTAGTTCAGATGGTACCATAACCTTCACGCCTTTTTGTTGTCTTCAGCTCAGAAGGTGAAGGTTAAACCGATCATGGAGTTAGGTATCTGTAGTGCTTAGCACCCACAGGTACATGGTTTTCTTCATCACCAACACTTACCATAAAAGACATGAGCCTTATTTTCACCACATGATGGAATTCATTCCTCTGAAACAGACCACACAAAATCGCCACTCACTGAAACACATATTTAAAATTTGGTGAAACCAAAATAGATAGATATATTCCTGAGAGCGTGAGGGTTGTAAACTATTGTCTAATATAGGAAGATGATAGTAATTTTTTAATATATGTCTATTTTGTCTCAGAGATAGTTGCTCAAATACAGCCCTAAATCTGTTTATAAATTCAAGGAAATCTTTTGGCTGGGTTTGGGGGGTTTTTTGGGTTTTTTTTTTTGGTTTTTTTTTTTTGTATTT
>WHYT01015127.1:0-12959 GCA_009806455.1 Tetrax tetrax | reverse complement strand
TTTTTTGTTTGGGTTTTTTGGGTTTTTTGGGTTTTTTTTTTTTGTTTTTTTTTTTTGTATATCACTAGGGAAAGAGCAAACTGCAGAAAGAAGTACCAGAATCACGTTGTGAGTTGGCTTTTTTTTCAATCCTTCATTAAGTATGCATCCATTTATAAGACAAATTAACCAAATCTTCACTTATATTTTTAGCATGGCATTTTAATTAGATGAAAATGAGAATAAGTGGGAATAACTAATTAGGAAAAAAAAAACCAAACCAGCATAATGCCAAAGATTCATTAAAAGAAAGACACAAACATCCAAAGCAGTAAATCTGTAGCTAGATACTAGCACCCAGATTAACTGATGTGAAGTATGTAAAATGACTGCATCAATTAGAAACTTGGATCAAAACAGCTTTTTTTTTTGCCATTCGAAAGGAGTAAACAATTAATTCAGAAATTTAAATCAAGAGATATTTTCACCTCTTGAAACTCAGAGACTGCAGAGAAAATTTTCAGAGGACTGTGATCCATCTTCTTCCAGATGCAGCCATTTTCCTCAGAGTGAAAAAATAAAAGGCAGGGGGAGGGGAGAAGCTTCCTTGCAAGAAAGGAAAGGAGAGCTAGCAAAAATGTTTCTCAAAGAAATACATTAGGCTTTACTGTGTAAGCAGGAAAAATAAATTTTGGTACAAGACAACTTGAAAGAAATGTAGTAAAATAAAAGGCAAGATGTGTAAATCATCCTTACATTTATTGCCTAATTTTGCCTCTGTCATGGGAAAGAATAACTCTCTTGTTGTTTCTAATTGATATTCTATGTTGGTATACAACACAGTAATTTGGTTCTGCTGTTTTGTTTGCAATGACAGAGGCAATAAGGGCGATTTTCAAGAAAAAATTATTTCGGTCTTGTTTAAAGAAGTGTGAATGAATCACTAGAAACAAATTCCAGACCTATCTGATTAAATTAAGATGTAATTTCTGAAACATAATCATGGTACTATAGACCTAGGAAAAGTATGTAAGGAGCGAATATGTGAATGGACAGATATTAAAAGAGGGAAACAACTGTGTGTTGACAAATACTTGCACAGCAGATCTAGCACTGAAATGAGACCTGATGATAGTATATGGAGAGATGTCACATTGCCAAGTTGAGAGATTACAGGAAACATATTTTTTAAAACAGAATTTTTTTCTGTAAAATGTGATAATTATTTCCATTGTCCATTTTTACATGCTTTATTTCAATTCACTTTTATTTCTTTTTAGATGGCACTCCAAAGTCCGATACCTGGATGCTTCCAAGGACATTATTTATGAGATTTCTCACATGACATGGTTTCATACACACGAATATCAATTTCATAATACAAGTGTCCAGTGCATAAAGATTCATGTGAAATGTATTTCCTGTAGCTGACAGCTATCTGCTGATATTACACAGCAGACATAAACATGACTAAGTGCCACAAAGGCCCTCAAGCTTGGGACTGTAGTGAGAACCCTGCGGCGCAGAACCGGGCAGCTATTGTGGGACTGGAATTTCTAGTCCATTGTCCCAGGTCACCAAAACAATAGGCACTGGGTTATCAAAAGGATGCAAGAGAAACATGTTTTGTTTTAAATGAGTTTGAAAGGAATTAATTTTAGTCCCCAAGAATTCCTATCAAATGAGAACCTCTAAGAACTCACTGATTTCACTGGAAAAAATGTCCAGCTTCCCAAATATTCCTGGCCTCCTCCAGAGAGCCATTTCTCCAAATGAATGTGGCACATGACCTTACCCAGCTTGAATCACATTTAATTATCATATTTTATTCTTATCAGGAAGATGAGAATAGTCTTTGTTGAAAAAAAAAGGATGTCTCCCTCAGCTTCCCATACAGCTTTCTGTCTTGTTACCACCTTAATTTCCGACATAACCTCAATTCATCTTCTCCCTGCCTGCACCATCACTTGGGTCATGCTCTGTGGTTTTTGCAGGCAGCCACACCATGGTGCTTACTCACAGTGGATGGCAGAGGATGGGAAATGGTCCAGCAGAATAGGCCAGGGAGCTATGATCTGAATTTTTCCTGCCATTTGGGTGGTGAAGGGAGCTGCTCTTCTCCCTAGAAATAAGGGGAAGTGGCGAGATCTATTAGAGATTACTAGGAGCGTCATTGACGCAGGTATAAGAAAGCCTTACACTATAGCCTAGATTTAAATGCAAGACCAGGAGAAATTTTTTTGCCTCAGCATAGACCTTGCTACAGACTGCATACTAACAGAGTTAAGCACAACCAGTATTAAAATCTTGAAATCTTAATTTTTCAAGAAGGAGGCAGAAGAAAAAACTCCTCCAAAACAGGGAACATAAACAGCCAAGCTTCACAGAAGACAGGTTTCTGAAGTCTGTGACTTCCTCCTGGATTTCTGTTGCATTTTCTTCCAACTAATCTAGTTTAAAAAGCTCAGACTTGGAGACAAAAGATTATTCTTCTTCTGGTTCTCTGCCTTTGAATAATTAAAAAGTAAAGTATTATAGTTTATATTAAAGTAGTATAGTTTATTTTAGTTTATTTTGTCAAATCTGAGGCTCTGAACCTGGGCTTTTACCATCCTTAACACTAAAATCGCACACCGAAATTCTTTGGTTTAACCTTATCTGCAAAACTTGCAGTAAGATGTTTGATATTCTTATTCCACAACTGTGAATGCTAACAGTGTGGGCATAACACAACTTCTAATCCAATGCTTCCCCCCTACCAGAGTCCACAGGCTGACAGCTGAAAATAAGGAATTTACCTCACATTTTCCTTTGGAGTCAGCGCTGGTGCCAGGTTATTTGAGTGAATAAGGATGGTGAAACCGCAGGCTCCTGTAAAGTTGTATATGACCACTAGATGATGCTATATAACTTTTCAATCTCTCTATTTCACACATAACTGAAAAAAAAATAATCAGGAAACTGGAATATAATTTGGTTTTAATACACTTGCAAATATGCACATAAGCCAAATCTTAGTACTTAAGTTAAAACTCTACATTCTTCTCCCAGTCAGCAATTGTTGACAGATGTCTGCAATGAGAGGGTACATCTGATTTCAGGATTTCTTGGGCCAGACAAAAAATATTGTGGTAGTGTGCTACAGAATGACTTTAAACAAACCTTTAACAGCAAAGGTGCTTTCAAAAATTGGTAAAAAATAACTTTGCTCAGCAGTTTTTATGCTGGATCAGGTATTAGCTCTTTTCCTGCCATCAGGATAATGTCTTAAACTGGCATAAGCATCACATGCCATACTTGGACTTGGTTTTGATCCAGATGAAACTTGTGCTGCCAGGTAATGCGCTAGTGCAAGGAAAAAGGCTGTGGCTCAGAAAAAAAAAGGCTTTGGAGTCATTCTGACTTCTCCAATTTTTCATATAAGAAATAGCTCCTCTGATGTCTACGACTCTTTGTGATCTTTTATACATTTCACATCTGTGTCAGTGTGCAACCACTAACCAACTAGTGAATCTGAGTCTCAGGATGGATATAACTATAGATGCAGACAAGTCTCTGTTCACATATTCATGAGTTTTTAATCATTTTCAGAAATACTGAAGGGGAGAATCTTAAATTTTGCTCTCTGGGAAGCAGACCAGCAGCTGCTCTTGCCCCAGGGAGGTATCGATCTATCTGATTTCCAGAACTCCCTGGTCAGGGGACATTGTTAATGCACTAATATGCTCACTGGGCAGTTGTGGAAGTGATTCTGCTGTCATAGATGTGCTCGTTTCACATCACTGGTGCAGGTTACCATTATCTGAACAGCCTGAATTGGACTAACTGAAAGGGTAATTGATGAGGGCACATGGGCTTGAGTTATGCTTTAAATTTGCTCAAATAATTTGTTTGATCCTTTGCCAAAGTTTTGGTAGTGATTACAAGATGTGGCTTTAAAAGGTTCTTTCACCAAAAGCTGCAAAACACTTCCAAAAGGTGAGTTGTCTGGCTAGATCTAATTGCTTTTCTTCTTGCAGTGCTGAAAAGCAGTCTCATACTTTCGTAAAGTTTTCTGGACTTTACAAGCTACTACTCAGAGAGAAACACTATCCACTAGATGGATGCACAATGAATTCCTAATTTTCAGGAATGTGACCGAGCCGAGTTGTATAAACCACTGATTAAGTATTAGAGGTCTTAATGGGTAAAATTACCTGTTCCTTCCTTCATAGATAGGTTGAGTCAACCTGCTCATTTGCTTAAGATTGAAATGTACTAATGCATGTGGATTATATTTGTTTAGCTTGCCGTAATTTATCCAATACATGCTCTCAAGTGGCACCAGATAACGTCATGGTTAGCAGCATCCCTAAGTCCTGCCTGTCACACACCATTCTTAGAATGACCTGCTCCATCCCACAGTTCCTGCCTCCCTTCTTCAAAGGAGAGCCAGGAGGAGTCTGCTTCTGTCAGCCCCTCCTGCCCCTGTTCAGCGTGTTGCCCCTATGTGACAGAGGCAAGAGACAGCGTCTCTCTAGTGTCTCCTGCTTCCCATGCTGTTTCTTTCCCAGCCTAGAATGGAGGAAGAGTTGGAAAGAATTCATATCCTAAATTTCCCCAAGAATGGGGGGGGACACACACATGGAACAATGAAGAGCTGTGCTGGGCTTTGCCTCGCTCCTGCAAAGTTTGCATTTCTTCTGCTGGCTCTGGTAGGCTCTGGCTCTCCATCACTGCTCCGACCTTACTTTGTAAGGTTTGACCACCAAGATACATGGGGGATCTGGGTGGTTTCTCTTTGCTCTTCATTTGGTAAAGAAAAGAGGGATGGTACTAAATAACAGCCACGTGTCCTACATTCCTAGATAACGATGTCATCTGACAGATGTCTTGAGTCTTCTCTTGCTGCATCAAAACCCCCACACCCATGTAGAAATACTACTAATTACAGCATGATGTTAATAAAAACATTCATTAACACCACTGGTATTTTATAGTGAAATGACAGAAGGTGTTTCCACTGCCTAGTTGTTAAGACATTGAAATATCTACCTGCATTTTTCTGTTGCATTTATACATGGGAAAACAGTTGTGCCTGTCTTTTGCAAATGATAAAAGTCTTATGGCATTTCGCTAATTTGAGACGTAGTAATCATAGTGTTCACTTAATTCTGACCTAAAATAAAGAAAGAGACAAAATGCGGCAAGTATCTTTTGTATCTGAGAAAATACATGTATAATTGAACACACCCTGAAATTAATACAGTGGAGAAAAAGATACAGCAATTCCACCTGTGTGCAACTTACCCATCTCTTCTAAGATGTCATATTTATACCCTGTTCCTCTTGCAGCTCTTTTTGGTTTACTCTCTATGTTGAAGAAGAAAAGACAGGAAAATGTATATGAAAAAAATAAGACATGAAGTTGGGTTTAGTAATCTTCCACTGTTGAAGTCTTGGCAGAATCCAATTCTGATTCCTGTTGTGGGATGATTTGCGTGGCCCTTGCCTGTTGTGCTCCTGCCTGCGAAGGTGTGGGGCTCCTCCGTGTCTCAAGAGGCACGGGGCAGGCTGTGTCAAGATTAGTCAGCAGCACATGGGAAAAAGGAGCAAACCTGGTTAAAATTACTCAGCAGGCTTCTGCAAAAATGAGTGGGTTTTGGGAAAATCATTGAGCAGACCCAGCAAACCGTCATTGAGATATCCTGTCCAAGGCAACCACCACTGTGGTAAGGATGTACGTTCTCAGATAAGATGCAGCAGCAGTGAAGGCTGTTGCTGTTGTTAGAGAAGAGAATCTGGAGATCTGTAGTGGTAAGAGTTTAGCATCCTTGAATTTTAGCATTATCAGAACTAGAGCACAGGTCTTGATAATGCTCTGATAGAGCCTGAGAGAAACTCTGGTCCCTGTCAAGTGAGTACAATTACAAGTACAACGATGAGTCTAACTGGGGAACAGAAGCTTCTACCTCTTTCATGCAAACTAGAGAAGTTCTGGCTTAATGACATTTACGTTCTCAGCAAGACTTTTCTATCTGTTGCGTATTAAGCTCCTGCCCTCATCAAGAATATTTTAACATACAACGGAACTTTTGTATTTACTTTCTGTATGCACCTCCAGCTTCCTGTAACAGGAAAGAAGGCTTCCCTGCACTCGAGCTCGCTGTTTTCCATTTCATCAGTATTTCTTCAACAGCAGTATGCACCAGACACCTGTCTTACAGTTCCCTCTATCTGTCTCCAAGTGCCTTATGGAGAGATCAACATCCTTCTTTGTGCATGCAGGGAAACTATTCAATTTTTCTGGTATGCTGAGAAGGACACTAGCAGGAATATTCCTTAATTTGGGATTTCCTGAAAATAGACTACTTCACAGCTCCTCAATTTCTCATCTTTGTAGGAGCACAACACTTTTTTTTTTTGTACAAGTCTCTGTTGCATATACAGACAGTACCCAATATGCAATCCAATCTGCTTTATTACACTTATTAAATTCTCACATATGGCCCAGAAAATGGGGCTGAAAGGCTATAAAAATAAACACTCTCAAATCATACTTCAAGATTCATACCTCAGCACTCAAACTCCCAATGGCTCACAAAACATCCTGCAACAAGAGAGAACATCACCACAGCTGTCACCGAAGAAGCCACTTACTCTTGCTGAAGGAGGGAGATTCTGGGCTCAAAAAAAAGTTTTCACATGTGTCTTTTTGTTGCCTTTAATGGTAGTGAAGCTTTCAGCACTTGAGTTTTCAATATTTCAAGCTATTAAAAGTATGGTAAACTAAAAGAATTGTGCTTTGACTCGGTTAGGATTTTTTAATACTTACTATGGATGAATGGAAAGTATATGCAAATTAAAAGTTGGTAAAAATGCTTCTTTTTTTTTCCTTTTTCTTTTTTTTTTTAAAAAAAAAAACAGAATTCAATCCTCTCTGAGAGAAGGGACTTAACTTCCCTAAGTTAATCTGCTTTTCATAGCTTGTTCTAGGATTAGATCTGAAGGGTAGGAGGGGAAGAGATGGTAGCTGTCATGACTTTAGGAGACTGTGACACTGAAAGGCATGAGGTACATGGACAGCATCAAGCAGGAGATCAGTGTGCACTGCTCTGCTCTGCACGTGGGCCACAGCAGCCCCAGCTAAGCACAGAGACCCTCCATTTCCAGTAACTACAGTAGCTTCAAAAGAAAAACTTCATTATAAAATTGGGAACATCTGTTTTACTGCATCCAGTGAGTTTTATTTTGCTTATTTTCTTTTCTGTAATACAAAAAAAATTTGTTACATGCAAAGACAGCAAAGACAACTTTAATAAAGCCTATTCCTAAAATCTCTTTGTAGAACAATTCATTATTATGATTCACAGAATTTCTCAGGTTATATGAAGCATTTCAAGTGAACAAAACACTGGGCTTTTCTAATCATGACAGAAATAATCAGTGATTTGAAAAGATGTCTTAGCATTATAGCAGTTTATTTAGTAAAGCTGCTAAATTAAATCTGTCAGTACTCCAACCACTGTGAACAACCCTGTGCCAGCTTAGAGGAGACAATGAGTAAAACGGCCAAGGAATCCTCATGTTTGGGGCTGGCCATTTTAATGACAATCTGAGATTTGCTGTTGACCTCAGTGGTGCCAAAACTTAGTCCCAGAAGATTTGAAGCGATATCCCTGTAATATGAGGTTTTGTTGCTTCCTACACATGCCTCTTCCACAATTACAGGACAACTTGGAGCATGGCAGAAGAGGGTGACTTTGGAAAGAGCAAATCACAGCTCTTCTGAGCAAGTGTGGGTTTACAGCAGGGTAAGTTTATGTGCCCTCCTTGGACTTTCTCCCTCAGTAACAATGAAACCTAACCAGTTAGACCAAACAGAAGCACTTGGATTTATTGCTGACTTTGGTGGGACCGATACCAAGTTAACCCCACGCTCAGACTCAGAGGAGAGGCAGGGAGAGAGATTCACCCAGCAACACCCTTTCCAGCCCAAAGGCATTGCCTTAAGCTTAAGGGTTCCCTTTAATCACAGTCTCTAGCACCTCAGATCAATAAAGGATTATCTCAGATCTGTCCTGCGATGTTCTGATTCTCCGTGGGCTGCAGCATCAGCTGTCTAGGGTTTGCATTTTGCTATGTCAGTGTGACCTGGAGACTGACAGCTGGATGCCGGTCTCACCTGCCCTGCCCTTATTTCAAAAAGCCTCATCGTTATTTCGCTTATAACAGAATTACACCAGAGTAGATGTGCTGTACTGAATAATGTTACTCCACTGGGACTCCAAATAAGATCAGGCTGTCGGCACCTTGGCTCTGCGGTGCTTCTGCGAGTTGCAACGCATGTAGGAGGGAGATAGGCTGGAGGAGCCCAGCAGCCCCCCAGAGCTTGTCCTGCAGGAGCAAGATGTCTCCTATTTCCATTATCCCATCCTCTGAGACTACCATGAAGGATACAAAGGTAAGGCACCGATCTGATTTCCCAGGCTCCTCCTTGGAGATGCTCCTTCCTCGCCTCCACCTCCTCTTCTTCCCTCCCTGCCGCCAGCGCGATGGCATTGAAGGGGGGCTGCTTGATGGGGTGACGTGCGGGTGAAGTCACCATAGAAACAGGGACTCTGGCCTCATTCACACACCGAGCTGTTCCCCTCCCTCCCCCCGGCAGCCCAGAAAGAGAACAGAATCTGTGGTAGGTATAATCACAGCCAATCGACACTGCCTGTCCTTCAAAACCGTATAAAGCGCTATCAGCATACACAAGGAAGGATATTGGGGGTAAATAATTTTCTCTATTGCTCTTCTCATATGCAGCCCCTGAATCAAAAGCTCTGCAATTACCCTGTTACATGTACTCCTCCATACACCTATAGAGCTTCTTCCACGCACATATACCAGGCAGAAAACCTGATATCCTGATTTTACTCTTTTGATGTGTGCCAGAACTCCTCTAATTTCTCCGAAAGCACTAGGGCATTATGTAAGAAGCTTGGATATGAACCAGGATCTAGATAACAGCATAATAGGGGTGACAGAAAGGCCAACAAATTGGTAAACAAAGGATGTGATTCACTATTGAATTATTAATTTTCAGCTTGCATAAGTACAGTGATTTTTCCCTAGCCTTTGCAAGTGTAAATTAACAAATAAAGTGTTGACTCATCATATTCAAAATCCATTAAGATGTAGGAATGAAAAAAACTTATTTTGAAAATGACTTATGTTGAGCATTTAGGAGAATAAAGAACAGAGATAAACTTACCAACATTTCCAAAAGTTCCTAGTCCAAGACTTATCTCTGAAAATGGCAGTAAGCTCACAACGACTTACATATGTACAAAAATCCACTGACCCTGAAATACAAGTTATAGTGAATAATTACCAGAAAGACTAAAGACAACATAAAAAGACAGATTTATTGATAAGAGGATGACAGCAAAGCAGAGAGTAACACAGAAGGCATTGCAGGTGGAAAGGCAACCAATTGTTTAACGCCAGCTCTTGGGAAATTTATGTTGAATTTTGCATGTGTTGTGGTAATGTGATGCCACCTGGAAGTCAAGGTAGCAAAATACAGCTCCAGCCTAAACAATTATACACATCCATAAGTTATCAAAACAAGCATCCCAAATTAATGAGGAGGAAATAAAAATTAAATTATCATTAAATGAGGAATAAATAAAAAATAAAACACTCTCAAGCCTCTCAGCTAATAAGATACAGACTGTCTCATCACCTGTTTCCTTGCCTCACCCCTGTGTTTTCAAGGTAAGGCCCTAAGTCCCCTAGCAAAGGGAATTGGGCACTTCAGTGCCTTTAAAGTTGTACAGCTTCAGTTTACAGTTGCCTGGCTGATGCAATGGCCAACTGCTGAGCTGTAACAGATTAATGAAGAAAAATCACCTACTGTGGAGGCCTCTAGAAAAGACTTCGCCTCATTATCACTGGGTGTATGAGACTGGGATGGCCCTCTTTCTCCCAAACTCTCTTTAGGCACAGAGGAAGCAGTCTGTGCTCCGGATGCCGGCACCCCTGCTGTCACTTACTTCAAGCTGTAGTGGAGCACAATGGGGTAAGAAGCTCTGCCAGCTGCTTGAGAAAGTCATGAGGAGGATTTTACAGATTAAGACAAGTAACAACACCATCATATTGACTACGGGTCACTGCTTGGTGCGATGCACAGGTGTTGGCACAGCCTCCCTCGCGGGGTGAAGCAGGCAGACCCAAGAGTACAGCCTGCTCATGAGTAACTTTTTTAAAGACCATCTATTTAGTGCTTAGACAAGAGCTCTGAGGTTGTCTTCAATTATTTTCCCTTATATATGAAATCCTCCCCTGGAAATGGCTGTTTGAACATGCTGGTACTGTGCTGGTGCCTAGACAGGAATTTTTTTTTTCTTCAGCAGCCAATAAGCATGTTACATAAAATGCAAGGAGACAAGGTACAAGGCTGATTAATCTGGAGAGATTCCTTATTTTGGATTTCATTCCTACAGACTTAGCTATAAAATTTTCTGTACAATTCCTCTCCCAATAGCCCCATTAAGTAATCAATGAGCTTTAGATACTGATGCAACATATAGACTATGCAGATATATGCTTGCATAATAGGATTTATGGATATTTGATATAGTCCTATCCTCTGAATATGAAAAAGTAGAGTTGCAGGAAGCACAGTGGTACAGATATCTGGGGTTTTAGTGTAAATAATGTCTTAAGTTTCAAATTATCTCTCTTTTATTTTTTTTTAATCATTCTAATAACATAAAGTTCAGCAAGTCCAGGAGAGGCTGTTTTTTTGTTAGAAATGGTTGAGCGGCACTGGCCTGTTTGAGGGCATGCTCAGTTCTGTCATTAGTTCTGAACAATAGGTACAATTGATTGCTGTAGGAATAAAAAGCAGGAGTATAAAACTTCCTGCAGCCTTCAGAAAGGCTGAATGAAATGTCTGAAAGCAAAAATAGAACCAAGCCTTTATTTTATAACTATAAAGATTGAATTCTAATAAGCAACAGACCTAATTTCACCTGGTTTTATTCTCCACTGACAGACCCAAAGAATCCTCTAATTTTCATTACAATGTCTTACTTTCGTGCCTTGTCACCTCCTGTGAGGCTAAGAAACCAGCCAGGTGTTGGAAGACAAGGGTTAAACCAGGACAGGTATGACATTGTGGGTGACACGCAGACTTCCTGAACCAGGACGTAGGACATCCCTTACAAAGACAAAGTCTGAAGCTGTTTCCCTAACACAGCAGTGAAAAGCAGCATGACCTACTCCTCCCACTGGGATGACTTGTCAGAGAGGGTGCAGATGGCACTGCGGTCCCTTTGGTGGGGCATCCCGTCCCCTTGGTGAATTCTGTGGGTACGAGGGCATGGACAAACAGAAGGTGCAGCCTCTGTGTGCCATGCTATAGCTGCCTCTGGCTGAGGAACAGCTGTTAAAGACAAGAAGGAGGAAAAAGGAGCGAGACAGAACAACCAGGACCACCATGATTTTATATAACGATCTAGTCAAACATGTATGCCAAAATATACCCGTTTTTACAAACTATTTGGTGCTGTTAGCATGCTTCTGTTTGATGAATTCTATGAACTTAAAATGCTACCTGTTTCTCAGCTTTCCTTTTTCACCCAAGTGTTATTCCTCTTTAATATAAAGCTTTCTTCTTTTTGAAATGTCATGATTTGGTGCTGTGCAATTCTGCTGCACAGTATGTCTGGAAAGCTTTTCTGTTTCCAAGTAAGTAAGAAAGGAGAACAGTTACAAAGTATTCATTGTTTATTCTGAAATTACTGCTTGGTACAATAGACATTTAGTCAACATATTAGAAATTGGTGGGTTAAAGCCTCAAACTTTCCATTTTCCATGGACAGAGAAGAAGGGCTCTGGTCGGGTGTATAATTGGTTGTGTCCGGCACATCTCCTTGGGCAGGGAGATGAGCTGCAGCCTGTGCCAGCTGGGACACTGCCAGTACCATGAACCAGCACAGCACGCTCCCGCTGCTCCTCGTTCTGCCCCAGCATAACCCGGCGTATTCCCATGAGGGCAGAGGAGGTGAGTAAGCAAAGTGGCCGAAGTGCAGCAACTGAGTGCCAGCCAGGCATCCTTCTGGAAAAGCGTCCTCTCCAACCCCCTTCGGAAATCTGTTAATAAAGTATTCTCTTCTGAAAGCTAGGAGGTCATGCTTGGGTCATACTTTTAGGGTCTTATGTAAAGGGATTTTCATCTTAACTTAGGAAAATAAACCTATATGACTTAAACTCTGCTCAGAGGAGAAATTTTTCCTCTCTTTTCCCTTTCTCTCCTCCTTCAGTCTGGTGTCTGTTCTGGTTTTGTTAGTAAGGGGGGCCTAAGGTGGCTAGAAGCTGCTAGAAGTTGCTCCTCTTTGTTTAGTGGACTCGGCCGGGCCTAGGGCGGACCTGCTGCTGGCCAAGGCCGATCCAATTGGTAGCAGAATGTCCCGTGTTAATGCCTCTGCGATAACGTATTTAAGAAGGAGAAAACAGGAAAAAAAAAGAGAGATGTGAAGCAGCTGAGTGGGGGCAGAGAGGTGGAGGCATGAGCCTTGTGGTCCTTGCAGGCCTCACCCTCTGGCCTCCCGCCGGGCAGCCGACTGGGCCTGAATGCGGCTGTGGCCCGTGGAGGGCCCGCTGGGGCAGCTGTTCTGGAGAGACTGCACTCCGTGGAAGAGATGACCCACGCCGGAGCAGTTTAACGAAGGACTGTGGCCCGTGGGAGGGACCCCACAATGGAGCAGGGGAGGAATGCGAGGAGTTCTTCCCCCGATGACGAAGTAGCAGCGTAAAACAACGTGTGATGAACTGACCACGACCTCCATTCCCTCTTCTCGCCTGTGCCACTCGGGGGGGTGCGGGGGAAGGTGGTAGAGTTAATGTTAAGCCCGGGAAGAGGGAGGGGTGGAGGAGGTTATCTTGTTCCCTGTCTCATTCTCCTGCTAGTTTTAGTAATAAATGAATAGTTTTCCCCAAGTCGA
>WHYT01015126.1:87625-171979 GCA_009806455.1 Tetrax tetrax | reverse complement strand
GCCCCCCCCCCCCCCCCCACCTCCGTTGCTCTCTCCCCGCAGGTCCGGCCGCCCGGGGGGGAGCAGCCCGTGCTGGGGGTCCATCCCCAGAGCAAGGTGCGGGAAGATGAGACCCTTGCTCTGGAGGAGCTCGGTGCGGGGCCACGCTGCAGCCCCCCGCCCCAGGCCCCGGCGATGCACCTCCAGCTCCTCCGCCAGCCGCCCGCTGCCGGAGACCCCGAGCCGGGAACCGGTCACGGGCCAGCGGCGCCTCAACCCCCTCAACATCCAGATGCTGTCCAGGACCCTCCACGAGCAGATCTTCCGGGGGGCCCGGGTGCGCTACTCGGAAGCCGAGATCCGGAGGAGCGTGGAGCACCTGCAACGCCACGACCTGTGGGGCAAGGAGACCTCCATGCTCCCCGACGTGGACCTGCAGCTGCCCCGCATGTACGGGAAAAACATCGACGAGCATTTTCGCCTCCTGGCCCAGAAGCAGAGCTTGCCCTACCTGGAGGCGGCCAACGAGCTGCTGCGCTGCGAGCTGCCCCCCATGCCAGCACAGTGGGCCTGGCAGCTCGGCTGGACCCGCTACGGCCCCGACGGGACAGCAGAAGCCGTTGACTTCCCCGAAGAGCGGGCGGTGGTGTTGGACGTGGAGGTGTGCATGGCTGACGGCCACTGCCCGACGCTGGCCGTGGCGGTCTCGCCGCACGCCTGGTGAGATACGGCGCTGGCGGTAATGCTTGGGGTCGCGGTGGTGGAGGGGATGCAGATTTGGGAAGCGGGGGGGGATGCTGCTGAGCGGAGCCTATTCTTGCAAACCACTGCCAGCTTGCAGAGAAAATGCAGCAAAGCCTTGAAGCGTGACTCTGTGCATCCTGGTCAGTGAGTGCAGCACTCCCCAGGGTTGGTCACCTGTCTCCCATGGGTGAGATCCTGCTCTGCGCCCCACTTTTGGTCCCAGGAGCCCATAGTTTTATTTTTTACAGCTGTGTGGCTGCTACTTGTCCTCCGCAGGTACTCATGGTGCAGCAAGCGGCTGCTGGAGGAGCGGTACGCCTGGTCCAGCCACCTCACCCTGGCCGACCTTATTCCCTTGGAGAGCCCGGCGGGCGCCAGCTGTGCCGGCAAGCAGGACTGGCCGGAGAGAGTGGTGGTGGGGCACAACGTGGCCTTTGACCGGGCGTTCATAAAGGAGCAGTACCTCATCCAGGTAACCCACAGTGCTGTTGCTTCATGCCGGCAGCTGCAGTTTGTTACCTGAACAGTTGTTTGTGCTGGCTTTTCTGGGTTGTTTTGGCAGACGCTGTTCTGCACAGATACCCCAGGGTTGTGCTCTCCTTGTCCTGCAGAACAGGTTGAGGTTTGGTCCCTTTAGAGGGAGATATTTTTGCACCCCGTAAGGTTACTGGAGGCTGCAAGGTTGCAGCTGGGAACACGGGAGGTTCCCCCTGCGCTCGGGATGCTCTTGGTTCTCAGAGGAGAGGTGCTGGGAGGCAAAGCTTTGCCTTGACAAAAACAGCCCAAGCAGAGGACTTGCAGCTCTTTAACACAGGGCGGTGCTTGCTGGCAGCTGCAGGACATTTGGCAGCATGTTTTTCCTCCAGCACGTCCCAAGCCACCTCTCCTCTCTCCCCCGATGCGTCCCAGGGCTCCCGGGTGCGTTTCCTGGACACCATGAGCATGCACATGGCCATCTCGGGGCTGACGGGCTTCCAGCGCAGCCTCTGGATGGCTGCCAAGCACGGCAAGAGGAAGGGACTGCAGCAGGTCAAGGAGCACATGAAGAAAACGCGCACCAAAACGGAGGGGCCAGCTGTGAGTAAGGGAGCTGAGCTGCTGGCGGTGGCGTGGGACCGTTTGATCCTGTAATGGGACCGTTTGCTCCCATACTGGGGCTGTCTGCTCCTGTCCTGGCAGAGTCCTAGAGCAGCTCTGCTGGGTGAAGCTCTCGCAGCACCTTCTTTGGTTTAAGATGGAGCAGCAGCATCCTTTACTCCTGATCTCGGCTGTGGCCGGTCCTCATCCAGCAACGTTTAGCCCCCACCTCATTCCCAGGTCACCTCGTGGGACTGGGTGCATGTCAGCAGCATCAACAACCTGGCAGACGTGCACGCGCTGTACGTCGGGGGGGAGCCGCTGGAGAAGGAGGCACGGGAGCTCTTTGTGAAGGGGACCATGGCTGACATCAGGAATAACTTCCAGGTGCGGGTGGCAATCCCCATGTCCCGATGGGCAGCGGGAGCTGGAGATGGCAGCCGGGTGGGAGCAGCTGCTGGGGTCCTTTCCATTTTGCTGCCCTTTCTCGTGAGGGCTTTGGGTGTGCGTGGGGCTGTGACGTCCCTCATCCCGACACAGCCCTGGTGCCTTGCCCCGTGCTGGCAAAGGGGCTGCTGCTTTGCCTGCTCTCACCTCTCCGTGCCCCCAGGACCTGATGTCGTACTGTGCCCGTGATGTCCAGGCCACCCATGAGGTCTTTCAGGAGCAGCTGCCACTCTTCATGGAGAGGTGAGAACTGCTGAGCTGTGGCCGGTGTTGGCCAAGGGGCTGTGGTCTTGGCCAGTGGTGGGGAGGGTTGCAGTCCCTCTGGGGACAAGATGCAACTCCTCTTATCCTTGGGGTGGTGGCAGGAGGTTGGGGTCCCTGAACCCCATTTCAGAAAGGACCTCGGACTGCCCATCTGCACACGAGAAAGAATAAACGGCAGCGCGGCGTGGCTGGTGGAGACAAGCAGATTTACTGAGGCAGATTGGAGTGATACAGCTTTGGGGTTAGCGGGCAGGGCTGCTTTTAGAGCAGTGATTTGATTCTCTGATTTAGGTGAGGGCAGGCAGAAAATAGAGGAGTTCTTATGGGCTGAGGAAAAGAGCGTCGAGGGGTGTGTAAGGCTGGGAAATTCTAGGTGAAGACATGATACTGCAAAGCACATTTGTATCTGGCATAGTCTGGTGCTTCCAGGGAAAATCCCCTCCGGCAGAGATCTAATTCCTCACTGCTTCGGGCTCTAGGTGCCCCCACCCCGTGACGTTTGCAGGGATGCTAGAGATGGGGGTGTCCTACCTGCCAGTCAACGGGAACTGGAAGAGGTACCTGGATGATGCTCAGGGCATCTACGAGGAGCTGCAGAAGGAGATGAAGAAGTCCCTGATGAACCTGGCCAACGATGCCTGCCAGCTGCTGCACGAGGACAGGTACCTGAGGGCTGGGGTGCAGGTCCTGCCGCATGCGGGACAGAGACCAGACGCTGGGTGGTCCACGGGGGGCTGCGGGTGGGTGCTGGGGAGGGGAGCAAAGCTGCAGTGTGACAGTGGTCTGTTGGCAGGTACAAGGATGACCCCTGGCTCTGGGATCTTGAGTGGGACACGCAGGAGTTTAAGCAGAAGAAGAATCCAGGGAAGAAGAAGAAGAAGAAGGATGAAGACGGGAACAGCAAAGCCCCTGCCAAGGCGATGGGCTCAGACAGCTCCGTGCGGGAGTGGCAGGAAGGTGAGCGTGGGTGGTCCCTGGGGACGAGGGATGCTCAAGGGACGCCTTCCCATGGGACCCAGACAAAGGGACGCGGTTTGTTGCTGCCGGAGGGGTCAAGCATCGCTTGCCTACGTCCCCGTGCTGGGGCACATAGTGGGGGGCAGGCTTGAGGTCCCCGTCCCCAGCACAGAGGGCTCTTTGCCAGCCAGTCCTCCTTGTCCCACCAGACCCCGGCCCTCCCAGTGAGGATGAGGAGCTGAAAGCCTCTGCGAGCCAGCTCTGCCTGGAGCGTCTGAAGGAGACAGTTGTGCTGCAACCAAAGAGACTCCAGCACCTGCCAGGCCACCCGGGGTGAGTTGGGGACCCTGGGTGTCCCCGCCGGTTGCCCTGCGCCCTCTGACCTGTCCCTGCTGCTGCTCAGCTGGTACCGCAAGCTGTGCCCGCGCCTGGAGGAAGCAGGGTGGGTGCCGGGACCCAGCCTCATCAGCCTGCAGATGAGGGTGACCCCGAAGCTGATGCGCCTGGTCTGGGACGGCTTCCCCCTCCATTACTCAGAGAAGCACGGCTGGGGCTACCTGGTGCCGGGGCGACAGGACAATTTGCCAGCAGCCCCCTTGGAGGAGGAAGGCCCTCCCTGCCCACACAGGTGAGGGGGATGTAGCAGGGTGTTGAGCTGGGGGCTGCCCTGCAGAGGAGTTTGGGAGCTCCCTGAGATCCTGCCCAGGTGCTGTCCCAGAGCCTCGGTCCCTGTCGTGGGTGTGTGAGCCCTGCTCTCTGCCCTGCCAGGGTGATCGAGTACCTGTACAGGCAGCACTGCCTGGAGAAGGGCAAGGAGCAGCCCCAGGGGCTGGAGGATGAGATGCTGGTGATGGACAGCAGCACGATATGGCAGAAGGTGAGGGAAGGGATGGAGGGTCCCTTGGTGGGAGGGAGACGCGCAGCTGGGCTTATTCCCATGTGCGTGCGAAAACCAGCCCCGTGCACGGCTCTTCGGGCTGGAAGTAAGAAATTTTCTTTAGTAAGTGTCAAATCACTGGAGAAGTAGTTTTTCACTTCGCTTTCCCCGTGATCCCTCTGTGCTGCAGGTGGAGGAGCTGGACCAGCTGGAGGTGGACATAGAGGAGAAAATGAGCAGAGCAGACCAGAGCCTGGCGCTGGTAAAGGGGATTTCCTGGGGGATGGGGTGACGAATTGGGCCCTCTTTCCTCAATTTCCCCCTCCCGCTGTGCCGGGGGCGTTCCCAGCGTTCTCCTCGCATCGCTGGTCACAGGAGGAGATGGATGAACTGTACGAGCCGGCGATGGCGAAGAGCCAGCCCTCCTACCACCACGGCAATGGTCCCTACAACGATGTCAACATCCCCGGGTGCTGGTTCTTCAAGCTGCCTCACAAGGCAAGTTGGGTGCCCCTGGGGCTCTTCTGTGGGGCTTCCTGGCCACCCCATGCCCCAGCTCCTCTGATTTTACTGCACAGCCATGTCACCTTGCCTGTCACCCCGGTGCTGCAGCACTCCTGGGACCCCTGTGATCTTGTCCCATGGGATAGGGTGGTGGAAGGGCACCTCTCTAGCTGGGGCAGAAGGATGCACAGAGCTTTATTCCTGTCGAGTGGTGGCGTGCTGAGCCCTGGCACCTCTCTTGCTGCTAAAGGACGGCAATGCTAACAATGTGGGAAGCCCGTTTGCCAAGGATTTCCTGCCTCAGATGGAGGATGGCACCCTGCGGGCCGCCGTGGGCCGCACCCATGGGACCAGAGCCCTTGAGATCAACAAAATGATCTCGTTTTGGAGGAACGCTCACAAGCGAATCAGGTGAGCGGCCACGTGCAGTGGAATCACCATATCCCTGCGGACGGGCAGAGGCTGTGTCGCAGCCGGGGGAGGTTGTGCAGATGCGAGGGGCTCAGCATCTCACCCGTTGTGTCCCCCCCCGCCAGTTCCCAGATGGTGGTGTGGCTGAAGAAAGGGGAGCTGCCTCGCGTGGTGACCAGGTACGGGGGGCAAGGGCGCCAGCTGGGACCACGATCCCTTCTATGCTGCTCCGGAAGGGCTCTCGCAGGATGACGCTCACCCTCACCTCTGTCCCAGGCACCCCGACTATAACGAGGAGGATGATTACGGAGCCATCCTGCCGCAGGTGGTGACCGCGGGCACCATCACCCGCCGGGCGGTGGAGCCCACGTGGCTGACAGCCAGCAACGCCCGGGTACAGCCGCGCTCGGGTCCTTGCGGGGGTGTTTTTGGGCACCCTCTGTGTATTTTGGACTGGTTGGAGCAGCCTGGCTTGGAAATAGGAGTTGGGGCTGGATGGTGGGGTTTGAGGTGGCAGGGCTGGTGCTGAGGCCCTTCTCTTGCTGATGTGCTCTGACTTTGGGAGAGGGGAGGGAGTCAGCAGAGGCTCCTGAGCCTTCAAAATTTGGTGAAAGGAGAAGGAAACCCTGAAGCACTTGTTTCTTTCCTTCCCCAGGCTCCCCTTCTGTGCTGGAAGAGCCTGGGGGGAGAAACCAAGTGCGATGCTGCACATGTGTGTGAAACTTGGTTTTGATTTTTGATTTTTCAGAGCAGAGCTTAGGGCATGGGGGGTGCCGTGCTGGCACAGAGGAGGAAGGCTGCTCCCGTGCTGCTGAGGAGGAGAGGGAGGTGCAGGGCTTGCGCTGAGCTGGCCGTTGTGTCCTGCAGGCCGACCGGGTGGGCAGCGAGCTGAAAGCCATGGTCCAGGTGCCTCCTGGCTACTCCCTGGTGGGCGCGGATGTGGATTCCCAGGAGCTCTGGATAGCCGCTGTCCTCGGCGAGGCGCACTTCGCCGGCATGCACGGTGAGCCAGGGCTGTGCGGCAGGGGAATGGGTTCGCTGGGTAGCGGGGTGACCCCCAAGGCCAATCCCATTTGGTGTCCAACCCCCGCTCCCCTCCCGGCAGGCTGCACAGCATTTGGCTGGATGACTCTGCAGGGGAAGAAGAGCAACGCCACAGACCTGCACAGCAAGACGGCCGCCACGGTGGGCATCAGCCGGGAGCACGCCAAAGTCTTCAACTACGGGCGCATCTACGGGGCCGGGCAGCCCTTTGCCGAGCGGCTGCTGATGCAGTTCAACCATCGGCTGACGCAGCAGCAGGCGCGCGAGAAGGCTCAGCAGATGTACGCAGTCACCAAGGGCATCCGGAGGTGGGTGCTGCTGGGGGAGGCAGAGGGTGAGCAGGGATGAGGATGGTGGCGGTGTCCCATGGGACCTGGGTATAGGTCACTCTCCCCTCCAGGTTTCATCTCTCTGAAGAGGGAGAGTGGCTGGTGAAGGAGCTGGACCTGGCTGTGGACCGGGCAGAGGATGGATCAGTGTCAGCCCAGGACGTCCAGCGGCTCTACAGAGAAGCCATGAAAAGGTGAGACGCTCCGACCTCATGTGGCTCTGGTGGCATTGGAGTGTGAGGCGGAGGGAGCTGCAGCCTCGCGAGTAGAAAACGGAGAAAATGGGGTTGGATGGTCCTGATCCTCCCTCCCTGGTCTCCCAGGGCTGAATCCATTTGATCTGGGGGCTCCCAGTCTCTCCCAGTGAGCAGTTGGCAGCAAGAAGTTCCAGGGGCTCATCTGGGTGCCCGAAAGCATTTGACGCTCTCAAACAGGGCTCGCAGCCAGGTGTCAGCCTTCCAGCAAACCTCCCCTCTGCCCCACCAGGTCCCGGAGGAAGAAGAAGTGGGACGTGGTGGAGCACCGAGTGTGGGCTGGAGGCACTGAGTCCGAAATGTTCAACAAGCTGGAGAGCATTGCCTTATCCCCATCCCCGCAGACCCCAGTGCTGGGCTGTCACATCAGCAGGGCCCTGGAGCCAGCTGTGGCCAAGGGGGAGGTAAGGACAGGGCTCTGTGCTGCTGAGCTCTCGACTTTGCTCGTCTTGCCCAAAATGGCAACCCCAAATTCAGCCCTTCTTAGATGGTGGAGATGCAGTAGGCTCTTGGAGCCCTGGAGAAACTGAGTGCCCCTATTCTTTATCTGCGTGCCATCAAGAAAACCCAACAACCCCAAATTTAACAGGCTTCTCGCAGGAGCTCTCCTGTATTGGTACCAGGCCCTGGACCGCGATGCTCCTCTAACATCCGTCTGTGTTTCTTTCTTTTCCAGTTTCTGACCAGCAGAGTGAACTGGGTGGTGCAGAGCTCGGCCGTTGACTACCTGCACCTCATGCTGGTTGCCATGAAGTGGCTCTTTGAGGAGTTCGACATCAATGGGCGCTTCTGCATCAGCATCCACGATGAGGTGCGCTACCTGGTCCAGCAGCAAGATCGCTACCGGGCAGCCCTGGCCCTGCAGATCACCAACCTCCTCACAAGGTGAGATGTGACGGCTGTGGTGTCTCCTGGGGACGGGCAGCAGGGCCTCGGGGTGGGATGGGGCAAGCTTGAGGGACCGAGGTGACAGTAAAGGCGTTAGCTTTGCCCACAGCAAGCTGGTGTGGAGCAGTTTTCTTCTGCTCAGGGGAAATTGGCAGGGCTGGAGGTTGCAGTTCCTTCACATGTGACTTGGGTGGCTATAAATGGAGATCAGCTTTGGTTTCCAGGGATAATCTGCTGGCAAGAGGGGGATAGCGTCAGCTTTTGGCTCCTGCAGAGACAGGGCCAATTGGTCCGCCCTGTTGGGATGCGAGCACGTCGCCTCCTGCTCCCTTCAGGTCTGTGGCCGTCACGGGGCAGCAGCCCCTGGGCTTGATTGAGCAGCCAGGAGCCTGAAACTGTCCCCATCCCTCATCTCCCCTCCGCCTTCCGGGGACAGCACAGGGGCACTGTGCTGCAAAGCACCAGTGCAGCCTGGAAAGCTCCTGACCTCAAAGGGCTCCTTTCGATCCAGCTCCGGCACAGCCGGCTTTGCCACATCCCCTTCCCGGTGCTGCGGGGTGTTTGGTTGTACGGGAACCGGCCAAAGCCGAGCTGTTTTCTGGGATACAGCAAACAGCCTGTCTGTGCCGGTGCGGCAGGCGCAGCGGGGGCAGACGCCCTGACGTTTGTGCCTTTGAGCTCGCTCCTGCAAGCACAGGGCTTCCTGCGGGGAAAATCCAGCACCTGCTCGGGCTGGGAGGATTAGCCAGCAGCGCGGGGCCGGGTCCTTCCTTTCCTCCGAGGCGGCTCAGCGTACTGTTACCGTTCCTCCCACATCCACTTCAGGATTACTTGACCCTCCTGTACCCGGTACTTAAAAAGCACCTTTTCTTCCAGCCCCTGAGTGACGTGGGTGCTGAGCAACCTGTTCCTGTTTAGTGAGGCTGTGGCTGATCAGAGCCAGGTGTGACCCAGCTAAGGGCCATGTGTAGCACCAGCCCACCTGGTCTCTTCTTCTTCCAGGTGCATGTTTGCCTACAAACTCGGCCTCCAGGATCTGCCACAGTCAGTGGCTTTCTTCAGCACGGTGGATGTTGACCAGTGCTTAAGGAAAGAGGTGACCATGAACTGCGTGACGCCATCCAATCCAACCGGGATGGAGAAGAAGTACGGCATCCCTCAAGGTGAGCGGTGTCCGTGCAAGCTGACCCTGCCCTGTAATCCCTTCTGCACAAGCTTCTCCTGCTTAGGCGCAGCCGTTCCCCAAGGGTTCCTCCATTCAGAGGCACCTTGTGAGCCCCTTCCTTCATGCCCTGCAGGGCAACCGTCACCCTGGTGTCAGCCCCTCTCTTGTCCCTCTTTCCTTTCTCAGTCCCCGAGTAGTTTGTGCTGCTCTTTCCCAATATTTCTGATCGCAGTGAGCTGGGCCTGGTTCTGTCATCTATGCGTGTTTGCTTTGTGCCCCTCAAGGAGAGAGGAGCTCTCCTGTGCACTTTTAACACAGCCTTCTCTGAAACGAGAAGGAACACCCTTGTATATTTTGCCCTCCAGACTCAAACTTTTCCTGCCTTTGGTGCTTTCTCTCCTTCCCCACTTCCCCTTAGCCCAGCACATCGCTGCTCAGAGCACTTGGGCATTGCTGTGTTCTCCTCCATCAATCCCAAGGCCTACAGTCGTCCCTGTCTGCATTCAGTGTAACCCTCTAACTGCTGCAGACATTTAACTCTTGTCTGGGAGCTGCTTTAAACAGCTCCTCCTCGGTGCACAGCAGCGTTTTGCCAGATAAGAACCACCTCTCAGCTTTGTTCCCTCAGTCACTGGACACAGCAGATGCCCCACTGTTAGGTGACCTTTATTACGAGTCTTACAGGCACAAGGTGCTTTTAGGAACAGGATTTGTGTTCTGTGGGCAAAAAGGGCACTTCTGTTCTCACCAAGAGCAGGGCAAATTAAACAAGTGCATTGCATCGGGGTCAGCAAAAACATTAACAGCAAAACCAGCCTTGGCAGAGGAAGCTGTCACCTCTCTGCTTTTCGGAGCTGCACACAGCAGCAAGCTTCAACTTCGAGGCAGAACAGCTCGTGTTCCCAGCTTCCTACTGGTGCTGGCTCCTGTGTTCCCACCACCACACCAAACAGAAGTTAGAATAAATTTAGGGTTTTTTTTTGTGATAACACGCTCAGAACTAAAGCAAAGCCGTCAGTCTCTTATGCTGCAGTCTCTGAGTGTACTGCAGAATGCAGGGAACTGATTGTCCCATTGTCTTCCAGGTGAAGCACTGGATATATATCAGCTAATTGAAATAACCAAAGGTTCACTGGAGAAGAAATGATGATGCTAAAGTGCCAGAATGACAACTGTCCAGAGAGCGTGCCAGCGCCTGGCTGTCCTTTCAGAAGGAGATCTTTTGGCAGGGACCAATCCTGGTCACTCCATTCCCTTTTTGCTGTAAGGGATGTTCCTGGGGAAGAATATTTTGATAGCGGCATAGTCGAATAGCAGAGGTGCTTCCAAAGGCAGCAGCCAGCTGTAAAACCTGAGACAGGGGCTTGAGTCACTGCTTGCACACCCATGGGCACAAAGGAAGAAGTCCTAAACGTTTGGCAAGAGAAACAACAAACCATCATCTCCATACACGGAGTTTGCCAAGGCCAAGGTGCGTCTGCCACGCCGCAGACACGGTAGGAGGAGGCAGCAGTGGCAACCCCAGCTTTATTTTTTTCGCCGTCTCTTCTTTTTGGGTTCCTGGTTCTCATCTGTTTGCTCTGCTGTGCTGCTCTGGAGAGGGAGAGAATAGCAGTATAGAGTGGGATTGGTTTTGTGTGATTAGTCTAACGAATGTTTACTTAAAGCAAGAAACCAGATGTGCAGAATAGCATTTAGCTTTTTTCCCTCCCAAACAAAGTGGCCTGAATATGGGACTCCTCTCCCCCACTGACACGTTCCCCATGGACCCCTCCCTAATTCACGCTGGAATCTGACCCCAGGTGATGAATGGCACAAGACAGGGACTGTTTGTGCTGGCCTTTGGCTTCTTGAAACACTTGGGAAAATACAGACAGAAGCACCAATAAAAACCTGGACAATCAGCAATGTAAATGGTTTGGTTTTCTTTATCCAGGACAGGTTCCCCTACCTTCACAACACTCCCTGCTAGAGGAGCAGCTGACGCTGCCTTGCACAGTGTGCCCTGCCAGCTGTTTATCTACAGAAGTTAACCCGGGTGCAAAACCACTTTGCATCATGCTGCGACGGTCTGATCCTGGCCAGCCAGCGGCTCCTCAGCGGTAATGCTGAGAGACCTCGCTGAGGCAAACAGTAGGCCCTGAGAGCAGTCTTGCTTCCGCGAGACCAGAGATGCAGACAGCTGGCACACAGCCAGAGGTCACTGAATGCAGAGGGCTGGAGTGCAGGGGACAGGAGCCAGAATAACTCTTCGCTCTGGATCAGCTTGGTGTTGAAGTGAGGGCTAACCCAGGGAAATCAAACTGTCCCCATTTCACACACACCTGAACAGGTCACAAATGCAGCTGGGCTCAAGGAAAAGCAGATAAATGAGTTCTGACCTGCTCGTTGTCCAGCTCGTTTTCAGCATCCTCTGTGTTATGCTCCTGCAGCGCGCTGTCTAGCATGGATGCGTTGATGCGGAAGTCCCGGGAGGTGCTTAGCTTCATATATTGCATCAAATTCACCTGCAGCAACCCAGGTGAAACCAGGGGGAGAGGATGTTATGCCATTAGCGTCTTAGTTTAATTTTCTGCCCTGCCTAATCCTTTGCACAGCACTGGCACTGAGTCCATCACAGCAATGGTGCAGGATTGAAGCAAAAAGTAGGTGAAAAAGCACCTGCCCCCACACAATCCAGTGAGCCATTTATGTTTTCGTAAGAGCCAAGTGATCGCCAGTTATTCTTACTCTTGTGTAGTACCTCATCGTGGTACATTTATCTCTTTACAAGACAAGACTGGGGGAGGGGGGTGAGGAAAGCTGGCTTTAGGGGTGTTTTCAGCCGAGCAGAATTACCACACCATGTCAGTCACAGGCAGTGATGCCTTTGACACCGGCTGGTATCAGTGTGACAGCAATGCAGAGTGTTGGGTCAGGGGCGTGGGCAAAGGCCGAGAGCGTGGGAAGGTCCTTACGCTTTCCTAGTTTGAGCAGCAGTGAAGATTTTAAAAGCTGGAACAGCAGAAACCCTCAACCTTGCCACTGCTCCACTGAATTCAGGTCACAGAAGAGCTCCACTTTGCGTTACCTTTGACTTCTTGGAGAGATGGATAAGGAACTTCTCATATTGCTCTATGGCAAAAATCAGATTTGGGATTGGCTTGGTCTCCCGAAGCACCTTGGCCTGAAATGCAGAAAGGTGTGACAGGTTGGATTTGGAAGCGAACAGCCTGAAGATACCCTTGCACTGCCATTAACGGCCATGCCTGCTACAGCACTAATGTAGCGCTCACATTTGTATCAGCAGCTTAGGTCCCTCAGAAGATAATGATAGTGTCACATGACATGGAGACCACAACCACTCCAGTTTGGAGAAGTGTCTTCAGGAACCTTGCTCCGTACCAGGCAGTGAGCACAGTGCTGCTGTTTCACTACATTTTTGCCTCGTTTATTTAACAACACTGATGTTTGTTCCCCGCGCTGACCGAGTCGCAAAAGGACGTGCAGCATTTCAGACCATTTCCACATGCTGGGAACAGCTAGGAAGAACATGCTTCTGGCTTTTAAACTCTTAATGTCACAGGAATGTCTGGGACAACTGATGAGACAGAGGAAATGCTGGCTGGCAGCACAAACAAAGGACATAAAAGGCCAGGAACCTGCCAATCTGCTCACTTGCTCCCAGCCAAATCAGCCAGTCATTCTCAACTGCATTACTTTAGTGGAATCCACTGCTTTATCTTTAAATGCACTGATAAAAATAAGAAACACTTAAACAGTGTGCAGTGTTGGTTCCAATAAATTAGCCCATTTCTGTAATTTCATAGCTTACTCCAAATGACAAAGTATCAGACAAGACAGACTATCCAGCCTTCACCATTGTTTCATGCCTGTGAGCTTTTAGGCTGTGTTTAGTGAAGAGTTTTTTTAGATTTTGTTTTTTAATTTTTCTCTGAATTAAGGTGGAAAAATTTAAGGTTTTTACTTGAAGGCCCAATGACGATTTGTCATTGGTGAAGCCACCAAGTAACACAAACACTGAGGTACAACCCCAAGTTCAAATGCAGCTCATGTCCCATGTTCTAACAGAGTGAGCCAATCTTACCATGACTGTGGAGATGGCAGCAGCTCCATCCTCTTTCTTTTTCTTTTTCTTCTCTTCTGCAAAGCTTAAGCCTTCACTGTGGATGTTCTGAAGAGGAACGCCAAAAGATGTGGCATTAGAGGGCAGTTAGAGAAGAAAGGGCAGCCAAGTAAGGCCAGAGAAGTCTTTGCTCTGGCCAGCTAACAGCATTACCAGCTAGGTGACAGAAAGGTTGTACAAGACAAGAATGATGGAACTGGGGGTAATCTCAGAAAAAAAAAAAAAAGGGAAAAACTAATTTCATAATTTTTACATTCAGAAATATGTCTGTGTGAGAAATCTCCAGGAAATATGTGTGTGTAGCTCTGCACACCACTACACTTTCCCCAATATGCCATGTCTGTTCTACAATTCCTCACTCAGGCACCCAATATTCCTCTCCCAACAGCTAAATCCCATCTCTGGCACCGCAGCCTTTGGCACCCACATTGCTTTGGACTGTGATCACTGCAGTGTTGCTGACCTTTATTTGCCATTGTGGTTAACAGCAGTATTAATCTCACAAAAAAAAGAAAGAAAGAAAAAAAAAAAAAGACCTGTACAAAGAGGGGAAAATAAAAGCTCAAAAGCAGCTCCCCAAACACTCTTCCTTCCCTGCTGAAGCACAAATCAACATGCTCGGTCCCAATGGTGCCAAAATGTCTTACACTATTATTTGACATAGTATAGCTTGAAATACAAGAAATTCAAATCATGTCAAGAAGATTAATAATCCCCCAAGGTGCCCATGTACTGCAGCTGATACACCACTTGGCATCAGATAGACTAACGGTGATTTTGCCACAGTTAATTTAGTCCTTACCTGCACATAAGTAATGAAGGAGTAACACTGTGGGGTCAGATGTGAACCCGAAAGCTTCACCTGCAAAGATGCAGAGCGCTTGGCGTTACTCCCAACTCAAGGCAATGAACCATTTCCTCCAGCAATTCCCTCACACTCACCAGCTTTTCTAGCCTTCCTGGAATTGTAGTGGAGGTGCTGCGGCAAGTTTGGATATACTGCAAGGAAAACATAAAAGAGGTTCTTCTAGGTATGCTCTTTCCAGGCAGGGCTCAAAGCAGTTCATCCAACGGCACAGTGGGGAGGGCAGGATTGGCAAGAACTGTCCTTCCCAGTGGGTCACTATATCCCAAATGTCCTGGCTGTATTCCAGAGCTGTGAGAGAGCTAAAGGAATTCACCACCTTGTCTCAGACTAACTCCACTGGTCTGTTTTCATGGGCCAGTTCCCCCAGGTCCAATGGATGCTTCAAGCCTTAGGTGGGAATGAGCGTGAAGGGCAGGAGCGCTGAGCGCTGCGAGACCACCACAGTCCATCGTGGCACACAGCTGCGTACAGAGGAACCTACAGGATACGCTAGGAAGAGCCACTCCAAGCCACGCGCGGCCAAATTCAGCTGGAGAGAAGCTTTCCTTTGTCTCCACTGGTACAAATATCACTGCTCAAAAAAGTCACAAAATTGAGGGCATGAAAGCCAACAGAATAAGGACTCAACTCCTGCAAGAGATCAACAGCCCAGTCCTGAGCATAGCTGCTGCCAGGGGTCACTGTGAGCCTGCTGTAGCAGATGGGGAGAAAGTTTTCAGATCCCAGCCAGCCCACTGTCAGCAAAGCAGCACTCACATGTTTGATGAGGGAGGTGAGAATTGCGTATGTCTTGCTGAGGCTTCTCAGCAGTGTGTCCACACAGCTCCCTGCAGGAAGTGCTGTCTGTACCAGCTCATGAAAAACTGTCAGCAGAGTTCCCAGCTGCAGAATTACACCTTTCTCCAGAGCCTGGGTTTGGTTTGATGCCTGAGAAGGGTCTTCTAAAAGAAAGAGATGAATACCTGGTGAATGTGTGTCTAATGAATCCAGTTATGCAGGTGGGAGGCACAAAAGATCACCTTGGTGTCTGGTGCACAAAGCACCACTGTGGCATAAGGAAAATCACAGAATCACAGAATGGTTTGGGTTGGAAGGGACCTTTAAAGTTCATCTAGTCCAAGCCCCTGCAAGGAGCAGGGACATCTTAAACCAGATCAGGTTGCTCAAAGCCCCGTCCAGCCTGGCCTTCAATGTTTCCAGGGATGGGACATCTATAATTACTGGAGGGATTTTGTGACAACTGTCTATCTTACATTGCTCCATGTGGAACCAGATCAAGGGACAGTTTAACCTGCCCTCAGATGATGCTGCCTCAAAATCCCAAAATATCTCTTTGCTCTCTATCTTCTTCTGTTTTTGACAAAGATGTAACAGTAAGAAGTGGACCACTTTAATTACCTGATGTGTCTGATCCCAGGCTGCTGAGTTTCTTGATAAGCCAATCCACCTCTTCAAGGACCTTATCTGCCTGACCCAGAACCAACAGCTAAAACAGAAACACCGATAACAAAACAGATTATTGGAGGAATTTGACACATGTGGGAAAATAATGGAAGACTGGCAAGGAGGACTGTAAATATGTTCAAGTGACTTGCAGCTGGGGTGTCAAAAAACACATGTATCTTACTAATTGTTGTTTGGCCTTGTGTGTTGGACAAATAGAACATCTGTGTTTAGAAAACATAGGCCTGTGATAGACTCAGAGGCACCCTGTTGAACATGCTTGAGATCCTGCCCTGCTGTGAGAAAGAACAAAGCACAGTGGTAAACTATGCCTGCATGAATCCCTGATATACAGGTGAAAACAGCAGCTCTCTAGCAAGGACAGAGCTCCACGATGCCTGCATCCCTGCTGGTGTGCCTCTGCCTGGGTGCTGCTTCAGAGATCCCTTGGTTTGCAAGGTAACGAAAATAAATTTACTGTTTGCGTTTAATCTGTGGTTTTGTGGTTTTTCCTGCACCCTGCCTGTGTCGGCTCACGCAGCACAATGGGAATCCACAAGCTACTTGTAGTGGAGTAGCCCTGGACGCGACAGGTTGTTCTGTACACACTATTTTGACTCACACAGACAGTAGGGGCTGCAGTCTTGGCATTCACTATGGCAAAATGGGACCGGCTCTCCACTTCTACGTCCTGGTCAGAGGAGAGAAAACAAATTCTGGTGAGTAAAACTTCGGCTGCTGTCGCATAGTTTGTGCCAGAGATGTACTCGATTCTGCCCTGACAGCACTACGTGATGAGTTAGGCTGCTTCTGCACCATACCTGATCTATGTCTCCCAGGCAAGCGTGGATGTCCTGTGCGAGTTCACGCAGCAGACTGACAGGACTCTTGTACAGAACGTGGAGGCTGAAGAGCAGAGACAGCAAACCCTTGCAGCAAGCGATATCCTCTGTGGGGAAGGGAAAAGAAAAGAACACATTATCAGATGCAGAGCTGCCCTAGATATTTAGCAATATCAGACATGCAGGGAGGAAAAGTCTCAGATTCAGTATGGATTTAACAGTCTGCCTTCCCAGAAATGATACACCACAGGTAAAAATCCTATCAAAATATCACAGTTACAAAAGCAGAGTTTACATCATTAGGCATCACATATAATACTGCAAGGGGAAGCACACTGGAGCCCTCAGCTCATAGAAAAATGATGACCAGAAGCGCTGAGGAAGTACAATACAAACTCTGGCAAGAGTAATATCTTTCCAGAGTGTAAATCCAGATTTAAGCAACAGATGTGCTAAACAACAAGGGAAAAAAGCCAAGCAAATGGCTTCTCTTTCTTCAGCAATGTTAATATTTAGATATGGAGTTTCTTCCCTAATACTTTCCTAATAGCCACAATGTCATGGCAATCTGTCACAGAATGGGACCTGAATATAACTGTAAAAAGGAGGTAAAAACAGGACAGACAACAGCAGAGCATCTAAGGGTCTAATATCAGACCTAACACATCACATATAAACATGCTCCCCAAAGCTTACTTACCGAGAGCATTTTCTTTGCAAATTTTGACTGTCCAAGTCAGGAATTGAAGGAACTGTATAAGGGAAGAAAAGGTATTATGGCTTTGAAACAGAATTCAAAGCACAAAATTAATAATAATAAAAACCAAACCAAAAACTAGCAAAGGGAGATCAGCAGAGTGCTCTTCTGGCAGAAAGGCACCCAGCAATGCTCTGTGAAGTCCCACAAGCGACATTTAACCTACTAACAACGGAAAGCTGAGATCCAGGACAGGGGAATGGCTATACATTCCCTTGGAGAGAGTAACAGCTCCATTTAATTTAAGGTAAATGATGACTCCAGACTCCTGGCACACTTTGAGTGCAGTCCCTAGCTTGTAAAAATGGGGCACCTCCAGTCCACTTCAGAAAAAGCCTCTTTGCATGGAAGGAATTAGGCATTTAGCCAGTTTGGGCTGGTCATAAGCCTGCTGGTCTTTTTTGGCTCTGTTTCCATAGAATACAGCCAAACCACATCCAGGCTCTGTTAGGAGTCCCTGCTCAGGCAAACAACCCATTCGGATTCCAGGTCTCCAAAGGCAGGATCAGAACATGCAGGGGTGGGGTGGGAAGACAACTTTTTTCTTAACTGTCCTTGCAGGCATTTGACAGGAGTGTGCTTGATAACGTAACAAAACTGTCACTTTGACATGGTCTGGTCTGCAGCAGAAGGCAGAACAGGCGCACATGTCAAAGCTCTCAGAGGTCAACCCACTTTAATAATCTTCTTCCCACACCTATGGGTACTACACACGTCCCTGCCATCCCACGAAGGCTGTGAAGTACCTGCTGAGAGGCTGGGTCCAGGAGTTTGGACAAAGTGGAGAGCACGGTAATGAGTAACTGCGTTTCCCTGGAGTTGAAGTCATCTTCAGCACTGCTGAACTGGTTCACCAGGGACCTCTGATCATGGGAAGGAAAGAGCGTGCAAGCTTGTTGCAGGGTCATTTTAAGAAGCAAAACCCCACAAGCTGCAGCAGATAAAGGAATCAGCCACAAGGAGAATAACAAATAATATAAAAAGAGGACTCTTCTAAAGAGCAGGTGCTTACAGACAGGCTCACATATGATTCAGCGTGACTTTTACAATAGTCAGGTAACTTTATGCCGCACTGCAGGACCTTATAGCTCTGTAAATACATGTGCACTTCAATCCAGCTCGGCACGGCGTCCTGAAGAAGCTTTCCTTAAGGACCAGAAACTTTTCTGAACTGCCAGTGAATCAGTGTCACTGTGGCAATAACATACTCAGTCCTGTGGTCAAGCAACAGAGAGCTAGCAGCGTTTTCTGCCAGAATTACCAGTGCTTTGGAACACTTGCAGCACACAGTGGTACTTACCTGAAACTGTCGGATCTGGAAGGCAGCTTTCTCTGTGACATTAATATCCGTTGCTTCTGCGTCACCATCAGTAATATCTGGCAGAGACAGAGAGGTGTTGAAAAAAGCTAAATGCCAAGAGTAGAATACAGGATTTATTTCCAAAAGTGGGAAAGACTGCAACAGCTCACAGCTAGAGGAGGAATACAGACTGCAAAACCATGGGGAGCACAAAAATGCGTTAAAGGCAAACTTCAAATAGACAAATGCTATGTCAGACCCCAACTATCCTCTGCTGACAGACTGAGAGCTCTATAAAAGCAGGTAAAGGTATCTCTGGAACTTGCCTCTGCATGAAAATCAATGCTACTAAGCCCACTTTGTTACTGAGAGACAAGGACCAGACCCCTTTCTCTACTTATGGATAAAGGGCGCTGGGTCCCTCACTGCCCACACATGGGCTGGAACACAAAGCCTAGAAAGCAGAGCAGAATTGTACCATGTGCCTACCCAGGGCTTGTAGAAACTGAGGTATCCTGGCAGCGTAGAGCTGCTGCACAGTGTTGAAGATCCGCAGCAAACCTTCCAAACACAGAAGTGAAATGCTTTTGCCCTTCTTCTTCCCTGACTCTTCAACGACAGTGGGAATTGACGTGTACCTCCAAAGCAGAACCCTAGGGGATGGGAGAGGAGTTAATATCGTGTGCTCCAGTAAAGCCAGCTGCACAGTGCAAGAACTAGAACAGGGCTAATCACAGATTCTGCTCTTAGGACTGTATTTTTAATATAACTAAATTGGAAGATCTTTTTCTTATAGGAAAGCAGAGGGAGAAGAGATTCATTCTTAAGAAGACCTTGTTTCAATGTCAGCAAAACAGATACTGCATTCTTCCTGCACAGCTAAATAATTTAATTCTTTCCAGGTGCCAAGGGACCTTCCAATCCCATTTCATGTCCATCTTTATACCCTCATTTCTTCCACCTGGCTTTCCTTCTGTCTCAGACTACCCAAACACTGACCACCGGTGTCAAATCTGTCAGTGACAAAAAAGAGCTTTTCTCTTGGCAGTCTGAATCTGAGATGTCAGGTATCTCTATAGGGCTCTAGATAAATAAAATCAGAAAGGTAAAAGCAGGCAAATGAGAGTGAAAAGCTTTGAAGAAAGCAAAATTGTTTGGCCCAAAGGAGACTTTTTTATTTGTAGGCAAACATCTTTTTCCTGCTCCCCTAAACCCTCTTCTTCCCTTTTTTGTTCCCTCTCCTTTCTTCTCATTAGTTCTGTTGCCTGCACAGATGATCTTATTCTATTCCAATGCCCAATCACGCAAAACATGTAGCTCACATGTAGCCCTAATGACTGCAACAAAAATAGCCTCTATTATTTGGGGCGCGACACAAAACGGGCATTATTCGTGGCAGGGGTAATTTGCATTTTGTGCTCTCTGCTGACTGGGATCTGAAAAGACCCCATGCAGATATGACCTAGATCCCAAAAGACATTTACATGCTTAACATTCCTGGATTTCCAAAGGATTAAATGCATGAATGTCTTCAAGCATCTTGCAAAGGTCCTAAGCAAATGTTTTCTAAAGCTTGGGTCCCCCTTACGTCTGTTTTATATGGTAGCTAGAAGGAAATTTTAACTTCATTGCATCCCAGAGGCCTCAAGAATCCAGTCTGTAACCATCCTACCTCCTCTGTGACAATGAATGATGACCTAACAGTCAGAAAGAGGCTGAAAATGAGAGTTTGATGGCGTTTGGTTCTTCCAGCCAAGTACTGTTATTAGAGCTGTATCACTCACTCTGGCACAGAAACTGTAGTGTCTCCACTTGATTTCTCAGGAGAAAGAAAGGCAATGATCTCAACCTAGTAATAATAACTGTTTGCAACGGTTACCAACTGCATTCTTCTTTCAAAACCCTACCTGAGAATCAAAAATCCCCAAAATGCACTGCTGCTTTTTAGGGCTGATGTCTTCACGTGCCACAGTGACTCACCGTGTGATTTTGCAGAGGTTCTGAAACATCTTCTCAGGATTTTGTCCGTCTGGTCCATCAGTTTGTCCTGTCTCCTCCAGCTGCTGCACCTTCTGCAGAGCTACACTGACAGCATAGCGCAGGAACTCAGTGCTGGAGCGCAGAACCGCTAGGCTCTCCTCATGGCTTTGGGCATCGTCCCTGGAGAATCAAGAGCACCCTGAGAGAATTGAGGATGCACTGAAAAAGCATGGGGATGGAGATTCAAATATGCATTTACAAATAAAATCACCAGCTGAATTTAGGGTGGAAAAGAGCCGTTGTTTTGGTAGTGAACACTCAGAGGATAGGGTTCCACCAGCCTTTCCAAACACACTAACAGACATGGTTTGAGTTGATGTTTGGCTCTGTTCCATAGAGGACTGGAGCTCAAACACGGGAGTTTGTTGTCTGGGGAACAGCCCAGGACTGGAAGAGCAGAGACTCTCCAGTGTGTCACAAGTCATAAGCAAGGTCCAGGAAAGCTGGCTTGTCAATACCAGGAGCTGCACAGCTCTGGTTCCTGCCTGGAATATGATGTTCTCCAGACAACAAGTGCTGTTACCATGCACGCTTTGTATAGAAATGAAAATGCCTGTACTGTGCACGCAATGCACAAGACAGCCAGCATGCAAACACCAGAAAAGCAGCTTGTGAATGTGCCTTAAAGCTTCTCCAGACACGGCAGCTTCTTACCTGAACAGAGCTGTGAGCAGAGTAGATACAAAAGCCATGGACAGGAAGCTCCGTGCAGTTTTGTTGCCCAAGGTAGATTTGTTCTTTCCAGCTTTCTCCTTCAGGATTTCAGAGAGTTTGTTATAACATGTAAACAAGCCTAGGACATCCTCAAAATTGTTCTTACTGCAATAAAGTAGTAGAAAGCATTAATGGAGAAAATCCAGTCTTATAGTGTCCCATTTGAAGCTTCAGTTGCCAGATTACACAATGACACTTTCTAAATGATAAAACCATGACATATGACATCTCCTCACCTCCCTAACAGTGTATACCACATCCATTCCCCCTTGACCTGCTCTTCTACAAAATGTCACATCCCATCTCCCACAAAACATGACATTCAAAAGGAAGGCACTCCCCAAAGTTCTGTGAATGCCTGTGCCACAAGGCACACACACTCAGAAAGTGCCATTCTGACTCTGTGTTTGCACTATTATCCTGTGCTTGCAATGAGTCTGTGTCCTGTATTCTGAAGAGCCAGGAGCAGCTTAGCACAGCTAGTGCTGGAGGGGGAGATGTGATGTTTTACCTGAAATTCCCTATGTTGAAATTGTACTCAATCAGGACCTCACAAATTCCCATCACCTGGATGGCATAGATGTTATTCTTTACACCAACACCAGAAGACAGAGAAAAATCTGCTGATTTATCCTAAGAGGTAAAGGAAACAAATTGAAAATCTTTTCAAAACCTGACAAGAACTCAGTGTCTTCTTACAACAAGTCAAACTGAAAATTTGATTTACCAGTTCAAAGTCTTCCAACTCGCTCTTGATCATGCGTCGTGTGACAGATTCTAGCATGTCTTCAAAGTTTTGCTCAAATCCCACCTCCTCCTCCTCCTCCTCGTCATCTTCAGCTCTTTGGTGTAGACGCACGGTGCTCTTATACCAGGCGAGACAGTGTTGGATACAGCAGAGCAGATGGGCCTGAAAGAAGCAGCCCCACGGTCACACTTTGCCCTTTCGCTGGAGGTCACTGGCAGAAGTGGACACAGCCCAGACTGGTACAGCGGGATGGAAAGAGCCACAGCTGCCTTTGGAGGTTCACGTGAGTCTCAAGAATATGCCTCATTCCCAGAACAAGGGGATCTGTAATCCTACACACAGCTACCCAGTTCTAGCTTCAGACAATGTTGTCTGCATGAGATTGCCTGTACGGGATGTAAAGGCTTAACTCCCACTGCTCCCTCCACCCAGCTACCTCCACTGCTGAAAGAGATGGAAATGGAATTTCTAAAAGGGCTCTCACTCTAGCTGAAGTGTTTGCTCTCTTTCTGGTGTGCTACTGCAGCAGGGCAGATTCCTCCTCCTGCTACACACACGCTGCATGACTGTTTTATGTGGAATTAAGTTGAAGGAGTGAAAAAACACCAGAGTGAGCTCAGTAGAGGATAACAGAACTACACTGTTCCTAGAGCTCCGTTAGTAAAGTGGTTTGGGGAACCTGTGTGAAAAATGCTCTAATAGATAGCCTGAGGTAGGGGTGAGATACCCAGCTCTATTGTCATTAAAAGAATTGCTCCAAGCTAGAAGAGGCTGAAGTAACACAAGGTATTCAGCTCATGTAGCAGCACAACTAAAATGCTATGGAACAGATGAGCTTGCAGCTGTGGCCAGCCAATATAGCTCTTACCAGTGGTTCTTGCAGAAAGATTTGATCTCCTTGAGCCATAATACATCCTTCAAGTTTCAGTGGAGGCAAGAGGTCTGGCTGGGGCAAGTAATATTGCTTTATCTGTCACAGAAAACAAGAAATAAATATAACCAGTTACTTGGTAACTGAACCTCTTAGGTTGTTTCAGTACAGAATACAATAATCTTTGTACTCCGTTCTACAGAGCGAAAACTGGCACTATGATAATAGGACTGTACAGGTACCTGAGCCACGTCACCTGCTCAACTAGTAATTAAAATCTCCTCTTGAGTTGCTCATGTACCTCTTATCCAGGACACATCACTGCCCTAAAACAAGTTTGTCTGACCACTTGCTGCTGTGCTGCGTCAACACGCACCATCACTTGCTCTCCATCTGCAGTGCTACCCACTGCAGAAGTAACTGCTCCTCTTGCCCGTCACCCGTACTGAAAGCTTGGCTCTGTTATGGCATCCAGGAAGCTGGTGCAGACCAGTTATGGAGGCTACACTTGGCACTAAAACAAAATCCATGAGAGACCATGCTTGCACCAATTCCTGGCTGTTTGGGACACTGCTGGAAGGAGATATGGTCCAAGTACTGATATAGGATCAAAACTGAATAGAAAAAGTTGTATATACAATGATGCAATGAAATTTTGTATATTTACACCAAGTTCCCATTAAGTGCCCTCTGCTCTGTTCTGAAAAGCTGCCTTGGCTCTGTTCATGTTCCCTTCTCAGACCCTATACTGTCATGGGAAAGCTGGAATTAGTCAGCATGAACTCTACAGATGATTAAAGGGAAGAAAATTACTTGTCTCAAAGAAAGCACAGCCTGTCCAATGGATTGAGGAAATGTGATTGTCTTGTTGCCATGAGCAACACTATTGGGGGATGAGTTAATCCTCCTAGATCCTACATGGACTTGGGTATTGTCCCGATGGGAGGACAGCAATGATAATTACTGTGTCAGCACACATCCTTGGGGAACTATGGGAGGATAACTGCTGTGCACTGCTAAGGAACAGGGAGCACACAAAGCACTTCTCTGGGCATCACATTTCTCACAGCATCTCAGAACTGAAGGGTTGGAAAGGGCTCCAAGAGATTCTTTCTCTTCCATCCTGTGACAGGATATGAACCAGTTTCCAGACGTTTACCTAGTCTGCTCTCTCAACACAGCAGGGATTTGAACACCTCCTTATAGAAGTGCCGCAGCACTTAAACATGTTTCCAGTGTAAAGAAGAACTCTTTTCCCAGTATTTAAACTGAATTGCTTGCTATACTGGCTGCAGAATTCTTAGGGTCTCTGCAGCCACTCCACATAGGCAGTACTTTACCTGGGACAAGAGTGTTTCCATTATAGAGCTGGCCAGCTGGGAGTTCCTGCGAAGGACATCATAAAAACCCTGAAGACAGGAAGGAAGGACAAGTTGGCTTACACAACAAAGAAAACAAACCACATGCATAATAAGTGGGTGTCAAAAGACAGCAACGACCCTTTGGCACTGCAAGGAACCATGAGGAAGTAACAATGTGCTCAGTGTAAAACCCCATACTGGCAAAGCAAAGGCACCAAAGAAGGTATGAATCAGAAAGAGTATGAATTTCCTCACAGGGGCCCTCTCACAAGCTGCATCTCCCTAGCAGCAGTGGCATCAAGCCCAGAGTGACTTTCACTGCTATTTAACACTAGCACTAGATCCAACTTCAAACTGTGAAATCCTGCTTCAAAGGCAAAACAAGCCAGTGGGGAAACTGTAGGAGGCAAAAAAATCCTTCAGACTGAGAAAACTCAGTGGATGGAGGATAAAGCAAGCACAAGTTTTACAGCAACAGTGACAAACACACCCAAAACTTGCAGCTCACCAAAGGTCAGGCCAACCAAGTCAAGAAGGAAACAAAATCTCTCTGACCTAAACAGTTTTTTTTTTTTTTCTCAAGGTGGTACCCACAGTTATCTCAGAAACTAAGACACACACCTAAAAATAGCTCTTTATCTAAGATCATAAGAAATCTTAGGGACAGATAAGCCTTTATAGAAACTTGCAAAAGGAATAGGAGAAAAGACAGATCCCTGATGGAGTTTCTAAGGAAGCTTCCCCATACTCTCCAGTCAGAGTCGTCTTTGGAGCTCATCATTAACTCCCAGCAACTCTGCATCTATCCAATGCCTGTTATAACACTCCTCCTCACTGGGCATCAAACATGCTTCCCATTTCCTAGGCCACATCACATTGCTCTTAAGCAATGCATGAGATGAAGAAGATACATCAGGATGTCTCTGGGCTTATAATAGTCTGAAATAAAAAGAAGCAGAAGGACTGGAAAAAAGAAATAGTCCTTGGTACATGTGTCCCATGAAGAACATAACTGAGATGATAGGCTGTTTTCCACAATAACGTGATCATTATTTACCTAGGGCTACAGTAGAACCAGACTACAGAAGGGTTAGTGGCTGTTTAAAAGGAGATTGAAGAAACCATCTTTACCTCATATAACATGAGTCGAACATCCGCTTGCTGGCTCAAACATCGCCTCAGGCTGCCCAGGATTTCAAGGCAGAAGGCCTCATTAGCTGCAGAATTATAGCAGGCGTGAACATCTGCCTGGACCTGAGAGGGAATATTAGTCACGTTATAGTGGCTACAGTTCTCAAACACTACTTCACAGAAGCAAGGTGGTAAGGGGCCTGGCCCCTAAACAATCACTGAAATAGTCCTTAGCGTGCTGCCAGGCTCTTTATCATCATCACAGAGCAGTGTAAATGCTCCCCAGAATACTGGTGCTGTAAGAGAGAACGACTCTGAAAAGCAACATCCCTAGGCTAGCCTCTCTTTGCACATTGCACTTCCCAAAGCTTTCCTTCCAGGACTAACTCTTCCTGAAGTTGTATTTCCATTTTGGGGAAACACTCCACTCTTGAGTTGTTTCAAACATATCAGACATGAGTCTGTCTCATATGTCCACACTAGGGACTGCAAAACAGCACTTACCTGAGTGGCACCAATGGCCTGGCTGCACTGGGAAGAGGACAAGCTGCCCAGAACTTTAAAATTTCTTAACAGAAGCAAGAAACCAGCAACCGCAGCTTTACGAGCATCAAGCTGCCTGTGAGTCAGGGGGAGAAAAGAGAAGTATAAGAAAAAAAATGGAAGCAAGAAGCTCAGAAGTAAATACAAGATCAACTCAGCAATGAAAAAGGGACCACAAGCACAGAGTGACTGGGCCCAGTGGAACTGTATTCCCCAAGAGGTCAGCACAGTCACAGATACTTAAGAGCTTGGCAGTTTGCTGGGAAGTCTTTTGCTCTGCACTCTTACAACATTCAATTTCCTTCCTGCCCTCGCAATGCTCGCGCTGAGGGAGAGCCCCAGGCCAGGAAACAAGCATTACATGTCCCTTGAAAACTAGTATGGGAGAGACTCAGAGAGCCCTTCTCAGAGTTAGAAAATTCCTCACAAAAAGCTGGTGTTTTGCTTTGCTCACTGAAACCTTGGGTGTTTCCCAAGATCAAGTCCCTAGCCTTGGACAATAATCCTATATTATGAATTCTGTACTCATAACAAGGCAGCCACTGTCCAACAAAATCTAGTCTATGATCACAGCATTATGAAGACAGCAGTACAGTTTGCTCAAAGCATTACCAAGACAACAAGCCTGCTTCTCTACCACCTTGTAAGGGATCAGAGGGAAGGTGGCAGCTCAGCATTCTGATCAGTGGTTCCTTCCAGACTCTCCCTAGCATCTGGATGTACTTAGCTGTGTAGGCAAATGTTGGAATTGGTTTTAATTTTGCCTACTTATTTGAAATTCCCAAGAGCTTTCTGGATTTCCAAAGTCCATTCAACTGAGAATTGGGATTTGTGTCTCAGTTCAGTAGAGCTGTGACGCTATTACAGTCCTAGGCTAAATGGATAGGAGATGTCGCCAGTTAGTTTTGGGAAGAACACAGTAAGAAGACACAGTCAAAAGAAACAAAACAATACTTGTGCTCCAAAACCATAAATGAGTGTAGATATCTTTTCAAAGAATCCCCCTTCCCAGCTTACCTGGAAAAGATTGCTTTTTGGAGAACAAGTATCAGGGAGTCCCTCACTGACATGCTGACTTTGAGCAGAGGCTGGAAAGGAAGACAGACTTTGGAGAGAAAAGCACTAAGGCACGCCAAGCCCTTCGGGCATATGAGCTCATCTTCCTCAGGCCCATCTGGCCCTGCACTTCCAATACTGTCATCAGTACAGTAGGAGAACCAACACATTTTAAACCAATATAAAATTAAACCCAGAGAGCTGTAGCTGTAGCACCTTAGCAGGTTAGTGAGGACACAGCGCAAGGGTTTGGGAAAAGAACTGTTATCCCCAGACTGGATGAAGCAGGTGAAAGTTTAACACCAGGGCCAGGCAAAGAGAATACTGCCTTGGAGCTTGGAAGGAGAAAAATCAACCTGATAGCTACAGCTGTTCAGCTAAACACTGCATACTCAGTTTTCTACACTGTGCAGCATCTGGGCAACTTCCAGATGAAAAGTCAGCGTAGAGCAGTTTTGGTACCACGCCAGACCGCACCATATGCTTTTTGCTAGAGGGCACGTGCAAATCCATGCTTGAAGAACAGCTCCATGCTACACTGAACAACCTACAGCAGAGTATGAAGGCTTATTTTACAAGGAGGTTTATTAGATCATGCATATAATTGTGGCCTGGAACCAAACTGGCAAGGAGAAATGCAAAGCTTTACCTGTACTGCCCGGAGGAGCCCTTGCACTGTGTCGATGGGCAGAAAGGACAAATTATCAAAGGTCTCTGTGACTTTGGAGGATGAAGTCTGAAGGACAAGAGGAGCAGACACAACAATACTGGACAGCAAGTCTGAAAAATAAGATGACAAAAGGAACAGCTGCTGCCAAGGGGCCAGAAAAGTCTGAGCAAAAGATGTGTACAGAGCTAACAGGTGCAGAATAATCAAAGCCCTTCCATTACACGGAGAGGTAGTGATAGGAGGAGCATCGGAAGTCTGAGCTCTACGGCAGGCACTGCGTAGAACGCTCACGATGGGACTGCAGGGTCTCACCCCGCCAGAGGGCACTGAGCCGTAAGAGAAGAGGCTGCAGCACAGGCATCGCAGCAGCCCCAGCGATTCTGAAACACCTGCCCAAGGACGAGGAGGAAGGCAAGGCTAGGAGCATGTGACAAGTTACTGACTGCCGGATACCAACTTTCTGTGCGTCAGCTGTTCCATGGCAACTGCCTGCAAACATGTTTTTCACCTGCAATGAATACAAGGGAATATGATGCAGCTGACACCTCAGTAAGAGGGGGAAAGGAACAACTGATCTGCTTGGCTTCAGGTCACTTTGGAGAAGCTATATTCTGAGCGTCCACAGAACAGGACACATTCTTTCCTCTTTCCTGTTACCTATGAAGTGGCTGACAGGAGATGCTGCTTTTGTGAGGACTCTATTCAGGACCTGCTCAAGAATATCACTTCTGATGGGCTCATGAACCTGAAATGAGAAAGAACAAATAAAAATCAAAACCTACACAAATTTAAGATATTCCTTTACCTCAGAGCACAGGCATTGTGCAGTACAAAGCAAATCCAGATCTGACAGGTAAGCTGGGACTGGTTACCAGGAGTCCCCTTTCAGCTAAAATCACACAGACTGGTTCAGATTTCATCCCAGTCCAATCAGAACCCACACATCAGAGAGACACATACAGTACACTTGGAACATAATGGGTCAAATCATCTGTGGGATGCAAATTTACCGCTTCAGTGAAGATGCTGGTTTAAATTCCACCTCTGTCAGATTTTCTTTCTATCTCTGAATTTCTCTACCTTCTCTGCAGTTTCTTGGAAATTGTAACAGTGATTACATAAGTATTATGGCAGCTGGAACAGATTAGGATTAGGTCTTTATGAGGATGGCCTCTTCCAGCTGGATAGGAGCAAACAGGAGACTAAATCTAGTATTGTTTGTAAAACATTCATGATGGTTACAGCAGGCAAGGTTTTCACACCATTTAGCAAGAGAGAATAAGGACAGAGTTCTGTTCCCTCCTCCTCAAAAAAACCCACACCTCTCCAAAACATACACTACCTTAAATGTTTCCAGTAGGATACTCGCCCCCAGTTTGCAAGCCTGCTGGGCTGGCATTTTTGAAAGGCCAAAACTGGTATCAGCAGCTTTTCCTCCAAAGGGCTTTTTTGGTTCATATGATTCCATTAGGCTGAAGCCAAGATCCACCAGGCCCTGAGTAACGTGGTCCCAGCCAAACACACTATGGAAAATATTAAACAGATCAGGAAAAAACCAACTTAGCCACAGAAGAGGTTTATATTAGAGTAGTCTAAGGTAAAATCTTCCACAGTCACTCCAGAGTCCAAAGCAGCAGTGAGAGATGCTTGATCACTCCAGGGAAGATGACATCTCTCACAACCCCACGACTGTCTTTAGGCTGAGGAACAGGTGCTCAGCACAACATGTCTTGCAGTCCCAGTTCTCCAACCATCAGGCTTCCTTTCCAGTCCAAAGGTTTCCTTGCTATGGGGAATGACGTGTGCTCAGGTCCGATCTGAACACGACAGTAGGCGACAGTGGGGATGCAAAAATATCCTACTGATCCCAAGATCTTTAAGTCAGAGAGGAAGATGGAAGAGGAATGCCTCACGTCAGACTAAAGGACAACTGGTGACAGATCACAGACCTATCTCACAGGATGATTAAAGGACCAACCATGTGGGGAAGAAAACAGTGAATCTATCACTCATCCCTTGATCAGAACACAAACTACAGCCGGCAGCATGACTCACACCATCAGCTGCTTTACCAATAAGACACAGGCAAAGTCCTGATCAGTTTAGTCCTCTGTACTACCAGATGCTGACATTTGGAGTGCAGGGGGCAGATTTACGCATCTGTGCTTTGGTTTTTAATTCACCAATATAAAACTCTGATAAAACCTTTGGATTTTGACACTGTTTCCTGACAGCACCTAGTCAGCAGTATTTAGCACCCCGGAGCATTCCAGTGAGGCTGAAAGCCTCACTCCCAAAGCCCTCCCCCTCTCAAAGCACATTGAGTGTTCTGCAGCACGTGGCAACAACTCACCTATTTTTTACCACTTCTAGAATTACAGTGGTTACATCATACTGTTGAGGAAACAAATCCTGCAGAAACTTGGAGGCCTGAAGGAACTGCAGGTCCTTGCAGCTTCTTGTGATTGATGTTTTCAAGAAATCAAATATCTGGAACATAAAATCATTGAGTGTGAGGAAATGATCTTTGAAATGAGACTTGTATAGTCTTGGGTATGTTCCAGTAACAGCACCAGCCAGTACAAGTTCCAGTACAGCCTGCCAAAAATCTTAATTCACTTCTTTCTCAGGACAAATACACCAACCTCATTAAGTGCCTCAAGGACGGTAACTTGCTGCCAGGTGCACTTCAGGTGGCCACCACAGACACAAAACATTAAAAAAAGAAGACATTGCTTTTCTTCTCATGCTACAATACCAACCCACAGGAACCACAACTTTGAAAAATTCTGACGTTGCTTTGGGGTCTTTTACAGTGTTCAGTAAAATACAGCATGCCAATGATCTAACTGCCTCCCCACGAACACCCTGAAACCATTTTAAGCCTGATTCTGATGGGACTATGACCTAACCATGCCTCCTGTCCTTGACAAGGACTGCATGGAAGTTCTCTGCAAGCTTATCACCCACATACCTGCTCTTGCAGTCTGTGTTTTACTGCAACTGACAGCAAAAGAGCCACACTGAAGGGACACAGAGCTCTACCAGGGTCCTTCTGTTGCTCAGTCTAGAAAACAGCAAGCAACAGTCAGAAAGCTTGTTACCTTCAACTGCAGTCCTGCAAGTTCAGGGAAGCTATCAGGCCATATCACACTGCTGCTGTGGTGCAGAAAGGGACATGCCTCTTCAAACATATCATAGCACTTGTTAAGTGAGCAGGCCTGCGATCATAAAAATCATGAAATCCCTTCTAAAGATAACTAATTAAGTTGATTTTTAAAACCCTGCTTCAACACCTTCAACATCAGTGCCTGTCCATCTCTGTCGTACCTTTAGATGTCTGATTAGCTCCTCGCCTAGGTCCTGATCCAGGCTGATAACAGAAACGATATGGAGAATAACGGTACCTTCCACATGGCGGAGCTGGTCTAGAGGCGTTGTGGCTACCTCAAGGTCCACTGATCTGAAAGATTTATCAGAAAAAAACAAGCCATCCCATATCATACAGAATTTCTTATGTGTTAAGGAAGATGTACTTGCACAAGGTTTGACATTCCAAATTGAAGGAGCCCTGGCCAGGAGCAGGGTGACTACAAATACCCAGGTAGTAAAGAAAGAGGATAACAGAGAAAGAACTTACTGTGGAACCCTCTGTTCTTCCTTTTGTCTCTTATCCAACTGATTGAAAAAAACGATGATTCCTTCTAAAACGGTCTTCTTACTTCCCTGTAAGGCAGGACATTACACTAAGGCACTGCAAGGTCTGCAGTATCCCAGAGAACTCTACTCTACTCCCACACCAATTAGAAATGTCATGGTATCCTTCATTTCCCTTCATAAATCACTGAGGTGGGGGAGGGCTCCTGTGCGGCTCATTTCCAGATGAAGTGACTCTGGTTTAGTCTGCACATTTCTTTTGACTGCGCTTATCCAAGAGTTGGAAGAAGCTGAAGCTTTCATCTGTTCTTTTTTAGAAGGAGAAGGAACCTTTATGTTATAATCAGTTAGGGAGGCTTTCAAACTCCTAACCTTAAATCTAGCATTGCATTTTGGCCAGTGGACCCAAACGACCTCCTATAACACACGTAATTTGTCTGACTGGATCGTTTTGGCATTGACTTGGTGACAAATGAAGCAAGCAAAAGCGCCAGATCACCCTGTCAAAGGGCAGAAATGTCACTGGCAGCCTCTGCTTGCAGAAGAGCACAAGAGATGAGACAGTTCCTGTACAAGTCAGGCTACAACCCAGAAGACAGTCACACTGCATGAGCTGTTATTACAGCGTGTGGATCACAGAGAGTGAGCAAACCACGCTTAAGAACACTGAAAAAAACAATCTTCTCTGCTGTCTGCTAGGTCTGTGCTCATCCCTTATTTCCCAAAGGTTTCCTTCTTTTCCCACAAGGAAGATGAAGATTGTATCTTCCTCTGAGCACTCAGCTCCTTCAGGCTAGAGGGAGTTAAAGGAAAAAAAAACCTACTGATGTCCTGCTGAGTCCTGCTCCTCACAGCAGTTTGGGAAAAATCAGAATCCCCATCAAAATCCAGCCTATAGCTCAGCCTGTACATTTTTTTTTTCCTCATGGTACATACATGCTTAGGGGATGCCAGCTCCTGTGAGCTTTTACCTTTGCAGAAAGCAGCAGCAGCTGATAGACCAGAGGGGGAATTTCCTGCAGGTCTAGTTTGGGGAACATCCTAAGGATCTTTTCCACCACAAACTGCAGCTCCTCTCCTGATAGTGGAATATCCCTGTTGAATCAAAGATGCAGCTTAATAATTTTCACTAATTTCCTTCAGAATCCCACAGCAGAGTCAACTCACAACTAGACAAAGGGTCCTAATGCACAGACAGGCAGCGAGTGCTCCCAAAACCGTCTGCAGAAGCAGTTCCCAAACATCCCTCAATACCCTACCACTGTCCCAGGATACTCTTCAGCCTTCAGCGCTTAGATCTCCTTCACATTACGCTTGTTTGTAAATATATTGTTAATTTGCCCAGGCTCACTCACACGTGAAGAAAAACCCACAATGCCACGCCCAGTCTCTGAGGCTTGCCTGCCCAGCCGTGTTTTGTATCCGAATGGATCTGATGTGGATGTTCACTGACTCGGCCATCCACAGGGCGTGCCTGGTATGGTCAGACCTGCTAGTCCTACTTGCCCCTGACTACATGTGGAACAGGACACGGGCGTGACCACAGTGCTGATGTTCAATGGAAAAGAAATTACCTGAACATGTTGGCAAGATGTATTACACTCCGAGGATCCCACCTGGTAAAACAAGAATACAATGGAAATTTGAAAGCAAGCAGAATAATCATTTATCCCTCCCCTCCTCATGCACAATTGTTCAATGTCACCATTTCCCTGTCACGTTCTGACATTAAGAGTAAAAGCCAAATTTCCACCAGAAGTCACCACCACCACCCCCCTAACCACCCAGACTTCGAATGCTCCAAAGTGCCCCCATCCCTGCAATAACAAATAACCAAGAAAGGAATAAAACCAAGAGCTTTCTGAGGCCAATTCACACAACACTATTACACGATCTGGAAACAAGCTCCCTTGCCTTCCCAGCCAGGGAAGGCACTGTCATGGACGGCACAGATACAAAGACGACAGCATAGGACACAGACGGTGACGTCCAGCTCGTCATGATGTCCTTTCCAAAGCACAGCATGAAGCTCACTGTTTTGCTGCGTAACTGTCGGGGCTATAGACACACCTAGTGACTGCAGATTTATCTCCCACTGTGCCTGTTGGGTGTCACAGGGATTCTGTAAAAGGCCCAAACAGCACTAGGCACTGACTTGTTGTTAAATGGACCAAAGCATGGTACGTACTTGCTGGAGCAGAGAGTATTTATCAGCTGTTTCTTAAACTCCTCCCCGTTCAGTTCACCTGAAAAAGCAAAAGGCTTTTAGGAGGCGATTCTAGAGGAAGGGAGGACAGGCTGGAAAGAAGGAACTGAGAGGGGTCACCTTTCCCATAAGCCAGGCTTTCCTTCGAATTGGCCAACGCAGTGAGAACAGTGGAAAACAACTCCAAGGATTTCCCATTAGACAGGCTGCCACCTTTAATAACATCAACAAACAGTGTGGCAAGCTCAGCCAACGCATGGCCTGGCAGCTGGCGAGCCTGGGAGAAGATACAACATGAAAGAGCCTGAGGCAGTGCACAGGAGAATTCCACGTACACGTCCAAAAACTGTCACCAAAACCCAGCAAAGGACAACATTTCTTACAGTGAAATGTTCCCCTAAACGGGGAATCCAGCCCTGAGATCTCTATTTTGTACTGTCCTTTATAGGACAGAGTAGTAAATCAAGATGATGTAATTATAAGTTTGGAGTTTCAAGTCTAAGTCTAAACATCCAAAAATACTCACACACAGCAAATTCCAACACCAGCTAACTTAGTCCAGGGTAGATCCATGGAAAGGACACAACCCGTTTTCATTAGTGGCCTAGTGAAGTATCTCAATCTACATGCAAACTGATACCCAGCAGAGCCCAGCAAAGCCAGCCCAAAGGAGCTTCTACCTCCAGCATCAGCAGTCCTATGATTTCGGACACCTTGCCCAAATGCAGGTCCCCTGACTCCACTAGTGGGACGCAGTGCTTGTAAACCTGAAGCCTCCTGAGAACACCGCTCCGCTGAGAGCACGGAGAGCCTTATAATGAGAAAATAAAGAATGAGAAAAAAAGTTATGCAAGTAACAACATGTTGCTAAACGACAGGAAATTACAGGGCTAAACTGTCACCTGACTGCAACTCTCTATTTTGTCTGTCTGACAAAACAGACAAAAAACAGAGCACAGGAAATGAGAATCTCTTAGATAAAATAGCTGAAGCACTCAACCCTGTGGTTCACTCAACCTGCTGTTTGAGATCAGGAAGCGTCAAAATGTTGAGAAGAATCAGCTTGGTAATTAAGTTTCCGCCAGCGAACTCAGTCCCACTCCAAGGTACCTAAGGGCTCCCAGAAATGAAGCCCACTGACAACAGGTTCATTACAAATACCTGAGCCTGGTTTCCTATTTCCCCACACCTATTTTCAGATGTCCCATTTCCCTGTGACAGCCCTGACGGGCTGGTTCTTACCAAAAAAGTGACAATTCCGTGTGCTGCTGAGCGCTCACCTCACCCAGCCGGCCTGCAACTCACCGTCCCCCTCCCCACCCACCCCCAAAGCGCAGCTCAACAGATCGCCCACCTTTGAAGATCCCTCTTAACAAAGCCGCCGTCTCCCTCCCCTTCAGGGCCTGCCTCGTCACCATCTCGCCCAGCTGCGAAGGGAAGGGGACGCTGTGAGCTGCACTCCCCACAAGGCCTCCCGAGGTGAAGCCGCCCCAGCCCCGCGGCACCCCCGCGCACCTCGCCCTCCCCCAGGCTCTGCAGGGCCTCCTGGAGCCGCTCCGGGGCCTCCTCGGCCGCCAACGTCAGGATGCGCTGCGCCATGGGACCGGGCCCGGCCCGGCCGGGGACTCGCTACCGGCCACCGCTGCCGCAGCTCCGTCCGCCCGAAATTCCCGCCCGGAAGTGCGCGTCCGTCACCCGGGCAACAGCTCCCGCCCCCCCCCCCCAGCGCTCGCTTCCCTTCCCCGCCTCCACCGGGAGGCCGCGGGTTCGAATCCCGCGGGGTGCGGGAGACGTGGGGTGCAACATGGCGTGGGGTGCGATATAGCATGGGGTGCGGGGCGGCACGGGGTGCAACATGGCGTGGGGTGCAGGCGGATGCGGCGAGGGTTGGGACGGGGGCGCCGGTCACAAAATGCCCATTCAGGGCCCCACCCCGCAGCAGCAGCACCCGGCCCCTTCGATCGCCACCCACGTGGGGTGCGGATGCCTTCGAGTAAACCCCTTAATTCCGGGGAGGCACGAGGGGTGGCCTTGGGCACACGAGGAGGTTTAGCTCGCCTTTAAGCACCGCGATTTAGCCGGAGGATCCGGTGCCAGCGCAGCGTAGCAGCTTTGGCGAGCCCCGTGCTCACGGGGAGCGGGAGCTGACGCTGCTGCGCGAGGGGGAGCGGGTTCAGCTGGGGACACGGGGATGGGGATAACCGGACCTGGCCCAGAGATCCCCAAGGGCATCCAGCCACAACACCTCGGGCTGGGTCCCTCTTGAGGCTGCCACCCCTCCTGAGACCCCTTTTCCCGGGACAAAGCACCCACTCGGTGATGCCAGGGGTTGTGCGTGAGTCTCCAAAAGGATTCGATGTGCGATAAACATGATGGCCAGGAGGCCCAGCTGCCCAGGGGAGCGCAGGTCCCCCTGCTACCCCCATATAGGGCTGTTGGGGCTGTTCTGAAGCCTCCACGCTGACGATGCCCCCCTGTCACACACCATCTTGCTTGCTGGGCTGCAGACAAACATCCAAGGAGCTCTAGCAGGGAGCTGAGCCTTGCACCAGGGCTGGTGTGGGGAGGTTGAGGGTCTCCCGTGAAGAGCAGTGCATGGTGCCCCTGGCCGTGGCGGCACCGCTCAAGGTCTTGGCACAGATCTGGGTTTTCCCTCCCTGCTCCCCTCTGCCCTCCATCTGGAGTCTCGTGCCTTCCTCCTCCTCCCTCTCTTGCAGCGGGGTCTCAGCTCTGTTTGCAGGGCAGCCCCGTGGAAATCAAATCCGTAAATCCCTGTGGCATTACAAAACATGCCTTGTGTAAGCCCCTTCAGTCCTGCTTCGGTGCTTAGCCTGGCCCTGCCACCTCCCCAAAATCCCCATCCCAGCAAAAGCCCGGCCGAGCTCCTCTCTTGGGCCTGGGGAAGGAGCCGCGCACAGCTCCATCCTCACCGGGCCCTCACTCAGCTCCTGTAACTCTGGCCCCTAAAAGAGTTACATCTGCAAGGGCTCCCCTGCCCTACAGAGCTTCAGCATGCTGGGATGTGGACACCCCAAAAAGCCTCGTCCCACTGCAGCCATGTGTGGGCTCAGTGTGGTCCCTACCACATCTCAGGGCTCCCCTCCCTCATGGGTCCATGGCATCACCCTGGGGTGGACTGGGTTCCTCTTCCCAAAGCTCTGAGCAGGCAACCATCACTTGAGGGCATCATCAAAAAACCCCACCTGCCTGCATTTTTTTTTTTTATTTTAAAAGCTGAAAGTGGCCCTGTATGGATGCTGGTGTGGGTGGCCTTGTTGGGGAGGAGCTGGAGAGCCCCAGGCAGGACCAGCCCCAGGAGCATCCTCTGCTGTGGACCCATCCCTTCAGGCGGACCCTGCCCGTGTGGCCAAATTCACAGCGGGACCTTGCCAGGCTTTTTGCAGCAGAAGCTGGGGAAGAGACCTGGCCTGCTCGCTGCGGGATAGCAGGCTGGGATGGCAGGCTGCCCACCACCTGCCTCTGCCCCTGCCCCTGCTCCGTCCTAATGAGCGAGTTACACAACGAGAAGCTTTTATACTTCGTTAATCGGGTCCGGCATCCCAGCCCGCCCCTCCACGCACGCTCTGGCTGGCCAGCAGAGCCCCGGCTCCCTCCTTCCCTCTCCTCAGTTGCCTTTTGTAATGTTTTAATGGGGTTTCTTGCCTGGGTCGTGCTGACTTAATTACAAAGCTGCAGTGAGTTGATGCCTTGTGACGGTCTAATCCCAACCTGGTGACTCTACAAAGCTTTCGCCCGGCTTTCTTGCAGCTCCACTCCAGCCTTGCCATCCGTGCGTCCGTCTCAGCGCCGCGCACTGACCCTCTGCGGACGGTTCAGCTTTTTCTCTCCCTGGTGAGTATCCGGGATTTTTTCCACTTGAAATAACTGCATTGGAGACTGTCATCCAGCCTTCCCTTAACTGGGTACCTCTGAGGCTGGAATTGCTTTTAGTGCCTGGAAAAAGGAGATGCCCATCCCTTCCTGAGAGCTAGCAGGGAAGAGGATGCCCAAGAGCTGGAGCATCTCTCACACAGCCTGGGCTCAGAGCTGTTGCTATGGCTGGGCAGGGGCAGGATGGAGGGAGGATGAAGGCAAGCTTCCTCCTCCTTATGTGTGGGAACCAGGTGTTTCACCCAGGCAGCGTCAGAAAGATGCCAAGAAAGTCACAGTCCAGCCTTGTTGCTGGTGATGGGCTCTGGTCTGGAGCAGTGAGGCTTGAGAGTTTGGGAAACACCTTGGGCATAGTGTGGTAGTAAAAATAAAAGGCAATAAAAGCATGAGCTGGCTCCCCACCTGGACAAAGCTGGGGTCGTGCCTCTGCCCATATGAAAGTGGTCTGAGATGAAATGGTGCTGGGTGAGCTCGTGGGGTTGGGGGTCCCCACGAGACACCCCCAACCTCCAGTGGAAAGGCAGACCTGGAAAAAAAGGATGAAGATGTCAGATGATCAATACCCACATTTTTAAGCTGCTTTCACAAACATCCTTGGTGTTTCTCAAAGCTGATCAGCCCCTGGCAGGCAGGCAGAGATGTGGGCAGTGTGTGATGGAGCTGAGGATGGTTGGGGTGCTCCTGCCTGGGCAAAGGGAGCATGGGATGGGGCACGGGGGGCTGCAGAGGCCGTTGGGATCCCAACCGCTGCTGATTTCTCCTTCCCTTTCCCAGTGTCCTGTGGCTGACGGAGGACAGAGGAAGACATGTCTGCAGTTGTGAGTTCTGTCCCCATGCCGCCCTGTCCCCTGGCCTCTAAGCATCCCCTTCCTGCACCCCTCACTCCCCTCCAGCTGCTCTCAGCCCATCCCCATCCCATTGCACCCCCTCGGGTGCATGCGTGAAGGCTCTGCCCTTCCCCATAGCCCCCCTCCAGCCAGGGGGACCCGCAGTGGGGCAGAGAGTTGGGGGTCTGGCTGGGGAAACCCCACATCCTCTCCTTGCCCCCAGACGGGTACCTTCCGCATCGTTTCGGAGGAGGAGCAGGCCCTGCGCACCAAGCTGGAACGGCTCACCACCAAGGACCATGGCCCCGTCTTCGGGAGGTGCGAGAAGATCCCCCCGCACACCCTGCAGAAGGTGAGGGTGGCTGTGGGGACCAGGAGGGGCAGGCCCAGCCCTGCTCCTTTTTGGGGGCTGAAGACCCTCACTGGGCTCTTGCCTTGGGGGGTGGGATGCACTTACCCCAAAGAGTCTCTGAGGAGGAGTCCTGGGTGACGCTGCCTTCCTTGTGCTGGGATGCTGCTAGGAGCATCACTTCACCCCTCCAGCTTTGGGGTGTCTACATGACCCCTGGGGTGTTTTGGGGTGCATGGGGGGGCGCATTGCTGAGCCAGACCCCCTCCCTGCTCTCCTCCAGGCAAAGGATGAGCTGAACGAGACGGAGGAGCAGAGGGAGGTGGCGGTGAAGGCGCTGCGGGAGCTGGTGCAGGAGCGGGCGAGCGGCGAGGAGGTGTGCAAGGCCGTGGCCGAGAAGATGCAGGGGAAGGACGACTCCTTCTTCCTCCGCTTCATCCGCGCCCGCAAGTTCGACGTCCACAGGGCCTATGACCTGCTGAAAGGTGGGGAGGGGTCCCGGGCTGTGGCACCGAACGAGGATCAAGGCATGGGAAGGGGATGAGGAGAGGGGATAAATAGAAAAATGCAGGACTGGGGGCTTGGGATGCAGAAGAAAGAGTTGGGATGGGGAAGGAATTAAATGAGAGTCCTGCAATGCCAGGACAGTCCTATTCCTTGGTCATTTACCAGACAAAATGGAAAAAAATGTGTTTGGTGGTGGCAGGCTTTTTCATTTGTGCAGCAAACCCAGCTGGTTTGGGCTGCATCCTCTCAAGACCCCCATGCCCTGTACATACCCTATACACGCCCCTGTGTACCCCTGGTAAAGAGCCAGTCCTGCACCCACCCCAATGCTTCTGTGCAGAGTATCTGGTGGGCTCAGCACCCCTGGGACCCCTCGAGGGCTGGGGGCAGGTAGGGGGGCTTGTGGCACCCCCTCCCCACACTGAGAGTGACCTGGAGAGATGGAGGGGGAGCGGGAGGGCAGCCTGGGGGGTGGCTGCCAGCGGGGACCTGTCTGGCTCTGGCTAGCTCTTCTTTGTGTCAGCCTGGGGGATAATGAGTTGTAATTATCAGCACTCTCTCCCAGAGAGCTGTTTTGTTTGCTTGCATTTTCCCAGGACAAGATTCCTTATTTTGTGCCGCAGGGTGCCAAGGGAGGGGAGCTGGGGGATGTCACCCAAACGGGGAGGAAGGGGAGAAGAGAAAAGAGGGAAAAAATGATTTTATCTGCTCGTTGAGGTGTTGGAGAGAAGGCAGGCGTGGGAAGCTCCTGGCACGGCGAGAATAACACTGAGTGTGCTGGGGCAGGGGCTGAACTCCTCTCACCCCCTTTTCTGGAGAAGGCCTGAGCCATGTGGACTCCAGGCATGGCTGGTCCATAGCTCCCAGGCTCAGGACCGATGTCTCACCATCACCAGCCTGTCCTGTCTCTGGCAGCTTCCCCAGCGCTGCCCTGGTTTCCCAAGGCTGGGCAAGCAGCCGTTGTCCTCCCCAATTTTTGCCTCTCTCCAGGCTACGTGAACTTCCGCCAGCAGTACCCCGAGCTCTTCGACAACCTGACCCCCGAGGCCGTGCGCAGCACCATTGAAGCCGGCTACCCCGGCATCCTGGCCAGCAGGGACAAGTATGGCCGGGTGGTGATGCTCTTCAACATCGAGAACTGGGATTACGAGGAGATCACCTTTGATGAGGTCAGCCCAGCTGTTGCTCCTGGAGCAGAGTGGTCCCACTCCCGAACTTGTCCCACTCTGCACGTTTGAGCGCAGCATCCCTTACACACGCATATACATGTGACCACACGTAGCCTCCAGCCATCCAGGTTGAACCAAAGCTGTAGCCCTTTGGATTTATCCTTCCAGGGAGCATGGGAGAGCATGGTCCATCCCAAAGCGTTCCATTTCCTTCCCCCTGATGTGGTGCGAGGTGCAGGCCAAATCTGAGGTGTGTCCCAGCCCAGTTAACAGGAGGTAAAGGAAGGCACCCTGCCATTAAATCAAAGCACTTTAGAAAAAAGGGACCCACAGGGCAGAGAAGGAAACTGAGGAACAAGGCACAGAAAGGGCTTCTTGGCAAAGAGGTCTCCAGGCATGTAACTCACAACTTCTCCCAGCTCTGCTTTCTGCTCAGCTCTAAATTTGGTTGCAATGTATCATCGCGAGAGCTGAGATGCATCTGACTTGAAAGGGGAACGTGGTAGTTGTTGAGCATCCCCCAAAATACCCTCCCTGCTCTGAAGTCCTGGGGCTGGCTGTGACAAGCAGGGGTCAAGCAGACCCTGGCTAATGCTCCATGGGACTCTTCCTGGAAGCCTCCTGGGGTCTGTGGGAGGTGAGACCTAATACCAGACCTGATGTCTCTTGTCTCCATCAGATCCTTCGTGCCTACTGCGTTATCTTGGAGAAGCTGCTGGAAAATGAAGAGACCCAAATCAATGGGTTCTGCATCATTGAGAACTTCAAGGGCTTCACCATGCAGCAGGCATCAGGGATAAAACCCTCTGAGCTCAAGAAGATGGTGGACATGCTTCAGGTGAGGTGGCAAAGTCTGTGCCCAGCAGTGGCAGAGCCAGTCCTGGGGAGCAGAGAGCTCAGGGAAAGGAGCAGGCAGAGCTAGAAGTGTTCGCAGTTTTCACAACACTGACACCAGAAGAAAGCATGATGGAAAAGCTGTTCCCCATCACATCTCCTTCCCTTGCTAGCTAGTTGGATTAATCCTGCAAGAGGGATTCTATTTTTCCAGCCCTAGGTCTCTGTCCTCTCAAAAGCCGAACCAGAGGGCAAAGCACTTGGCTCTCTCCAGGGAAGGAGGAGAGAGCAGCCTTCTGGAGTGGGAAGCATCCAGGAGGCTTTTCAGCTTCCCTGACTCTCCCCAGGCTGGGAGAGACGATCCTTCGGGTCAGAACAAAAAAGGGGCCACCAAAGAGAGAAGGGGAGATTGGGTGAGGGGAGTCGAGGCGGTGCCAGGGTGCCCATTGGTGTCCATCGCTGCCCGCCCGGCTCCGCGTGGCCAGCACCCTCTGTAACCATCTGTGTCTGGGTTTGGGACCCTAGGACTCCTTCCCAGCACGGTTCAAGGCCGTCCACTTCATCCACCAGCCTTGGTACTTCACCACCACCTACAACGTGGTCAAACCGTTCCTGAAGAGCAAACTGCTGGAAAGGGTGAGCATGGGAAAGGGATGCAGAGGCAGAGGCACGTCCCTGGGTGAAAGAGAGCAGCCGGGAAGAGTTGCCCTGCTCCTCTGCTGAAGGTCGCCCTCATCTCTCTCCAGGTCTTTGTGCACGGGGAGGAGCTGGAGTCCTTCTACCAGGAGATCGATGCTGACATCTTGCCAGCAGATTTTGGTGGCAACTTGCCCAAGTATGACGGCAAAGCAACCGCAGAGAAGCTCTTTGGACCCCGCATCGAGTCTGAAGACACAGCTCTCTAAACTGGGGTCCGCTCTCCCTCACCTGTAAAATAGGATCAGCGGTGGCCCCCTAACCCCAACCACCTCCTTACTGTAGCTTTGGCTGAACAACTGCTCGTGATGAGGCACTCTGGGCGTGTTGCTCCATGCTTGTCCCTCCCCTCCCCAAACCTGGCAGCGGGCTGCCCGGCAGCTCTGTCTTTCCCCGGCAGAGCACCCTTCCCTCGGGAGCCAGCAGAGAAAGGAGGTCACCAGCACTCTCCTGCAGCATGCCCCGGAGCTGCGGTGGGAGGACAGGACAGCGTTTGCTCTGGGAAGGGAGGGCTACAGCGAGGGAGAAATAAAGCGTTCAACAGCAGAGCTCTGGGGTCCCTTGTGCCATGTGGCAAGGAACAGGGGTGCAGCTTGGATTCAGGAACACGGGTCTGACAACATCCCCCTGCCCCAGCACAGACCCTCAATTGTCAGTCATCTGTTCTAACTGGGAAAGAGAAAACAGCTCAAAAGATGCAAGCAAGAACCCAAAAAGAGGTCTAGTGGAGCTGGCTCTGCCTAATTTCTGCTCAGTAAGGCAGGAAGGGGAACAGAGGCTGCAGCAGCCACTAAGAGGAGATGGATATTAACCACAGGGCAGTGAAAGACAAGCAGAATATACCCTTCTAAATCCTTCAAAAGCACAGCTCTTTCTCCTAGCGCTGCACTGTGACAGGGAGCTTGGTGAAGGAAGCCCCACCAAAGGCCACCATGGAGGACAGAGGACGGTCTTTGCACAGCAAACGAGCTGTGCCTGATGCTAATGCCAATGAGCCCTTGCTGATGTGGAGTCAGCAGGGCCGGGGTGGGGAGGAGGGAGGCAGAAGTAACTGTGTCCCAGGGGAGGAGGTCTGTTCTGCTTCATCTCCCCAAGGAGCTCATCAGATTCCTGCTTCCAGATTGTCTTCTCCTCCCCTGGTGAGCAGTAGGGCTCAGAGAGGAGCAAGGCACTGTCCCTGCCCAGGTTACCACCTTCTCCGGCAAGCTGGTCCCGCAGCGTGCCCCATTTCCCCTCCTTCCCAGCTCTGCAGCTACACACGGGTGCCTTTCATCAGCCAAGCAGAGGACCAGACCCTACCCCGAAGCTGGCCAAGGTGGAGGGTGCTGACAAGAGCCACATTCATCAGGGCACTGGCTCAGGCTCAAACCAAACAGGACGTTGGCTCCGAAGCTGTGGGGAGGATGGGGCCTGTCTGGGCAGAGGAGACTGGGGTTAAATCTGTCTTCTCCAGCCTCAGCAGCATGGCTGGTCCACGGATAGCAAGTCCCAGCCTGGGGCTGTGCCAACCTTGTGCGAGAGCAAAAGGCCCCTCTCTGCTGTATTTGGCTCCTTACTGTGCAGGGTCAGGAAGCATCTGGAGTCATCCCAAGGAAACAGTGTGTGACAACCCTACAAGCATCAGGCCAGTGCAAACACAACAGCACAGCTTGCTTGGGAGATAGAGCAATTGCAGCTCATTTGTAAAAATAGAAAAAGATAAAAAAAAAACCAAAAAACCAAAACAACCAAAACGCCACAGGCACAGACGGGAGCACCACACTGCTGCCTCTGGGATTTGGACTGGGACAGCCCTAGCTCTTGGAGGTCCCTGTGGCTGCTCGCCGCTGCTGGGACAAGTTGTCAGCCAGGAACTTGCTTTGATGGTGAGATAGAGAACAGCACAGCAAAAAGAGCCGCAAGCACAATCCATGCTAGCTCCAGCTTCCCCCCAGAGTGACTCTGACCAAACCAGGAAGGAGTTTTGAAGTAGATCTAACAGCTGAATTGCAATAGCCAATAAACTCGAGATGGAGCCCAAAACATTGCCTCCCGCGGAGCAATTCTCATTGCAAAGGAACAGCAGGGACGGTCCTGGCCCAGCCTGGCTGCCCCAAAGGCTCACCAGTACCAGTATTTTCCACATCTGTCTCACTTGATCTGTAGGTTAAAAAAACCAAACAACCGAAACCCACACCAGCAAGCGCTCTTCACGTCAGCTTCTGGCAGGACTTTTCTATGCCTTAGGTGCAAACAACTAGTTAACTTCTTAGATGTCAGTGTCCCAGCCAGAGATGGTTGCTCACTGAAAGATAAGTAATTCCACTCTCTCTCAAGTAGGGAAAAATAAGAGATGATGATTTCTGCAGACACAGGAACCAAAAGCTTTACTGCACGTTGCAGGAAAGCTATCCCAGAGGAGAGTCCTTCCACACAGTGCAGGAAGGGTCAGCCACAGCTAAGCCCTGTGCTCCGCTCTAGGCCTTAGTCCTGGCACAGCTGTAGGTCTGGCTCCATAGGAGTCCTCCAGCCAGCAACCTAGCAATCCTGGGAAAACCTAGGGGCTGACACAGGACTGCTAGAATCTGCTCTTGTCCATCAGCAAAAACAGCCCTTCTTCAGCATTTTCAGGACAGGCAGGCTTTTTTTTTTTTTTTAAGCTGATGCCACCTCCATTCTCCACCAGAGAGGCATTTCTTGGCCATAAGACAAAAAGAAACTAAGGAAGGCTTGAGCATCACCAGAGCTTGTGTCACACAGTGCAAGGGAAAAAGAGGTGAAGATTATAAAGTCCACCCCCCAGCTAGCATCTTAGGGAAAGCTGAGCCACTAGCCTCAGTCAAGTGCAAAGAAAGCCACATGTTCCTTAGCTCAAGAACCTGCTAGTCCATGCTTAGCCACCAAGCCCAGCCCCAGCAGATGCGAGAGCCAGGGCAATTGTTAGATGCTTCTGTTACAGCTGGAATTGTTAAGAGACTTCTCCCTGGAGGCCTCCTGGAGCAGCTCTGTCCTTGTTCTGCTCTCTGGAAGATGAGAGGCAGAGGAAGGCTCCAGCTGGAGATGACAGTGGTGGCAGGGGCTGGCACACCGTCCATGCGTTGTTAAATACAGCCCCTGGGCAGTCTTCTCATTTATCTAGCCCACACTCACCTCAGCTTCCAGCAGGGCCATGTCTTTAATCACATGTAAGAGCTGGGGCTAAAGGATTCCTCTTGTTCCTCCTTTAGCTAATCCAAACCTCCTAACTGAGGGAACACGTTCAGATACTCAGTTGCGTTTTAATCAACATTACCTTGTTGGGCCATTGTGTTCCCACACCAAATGATCCTCTTCCCACTGCAGAGGAAGTAAGAAAGCATGGCTGCTTTGCCTGTGAAAGCTGACAGCTGGACTCCATCACCCAATGACACTGCACACAGTCACTACATGCAGCACTGACTTCAATAAGTCCTTTATTTTTAAATAAAGAAATCCCACTGAATCAAAGATAACAAAATTACATTTTGTTTTGCAATTACCTCCATTTTACACCACACAGAAGAACAAAAAAAAATCAAAGAAAAAAATAAAAGACACTGTTATATATATTTATATATATAATTTTAAAGGTAAACATCAGCAGATATAGAAAAATTGCATTGCTAGTTGCAAATCATCTCCCCTGCAGCTGTCAGCTCCAGAGAATCTGACTCAGAACATGGCAGCAGGGAGGGTGTCTCAGTATACAAGCTTTCTCAGGGCAGCATTTAGAGATGGTTCCAGAGTATAATTTTGCCAATTTGAAAATATTTTCATAGTAAACTGCTCACCAAGAACATTAGAAGTCACTCAGCCTGTTCTAACACACCTGCACAGGCAAAACTAGAAGGGCACAGGTCTGTTTTTCCTAAGCTCTCCACATACCTCTTCAGCTTAGGATTTTCAGAGAAAGAGGTTATGCTTTCTCAAGAAGAATGTCTAGTGATCTGTCACTGGGAATTATGGTCAAGCTGCCAAGTAACACAATGAGAAAACATGCTCCTTTAGAAAGCTGACTTGAGATAAGCAGTAGGGTTTGGTTATATCAAAAACAAGTGGGTTTTTGTTTGGCTTTTTGTTTTTAAGACTTCCCAGTTGGCAGGAGCCATGAGAAGGGTCAACATCCCAGTAGAGCTGTAGTGGAGATCCTAGAAGAAAGTTCTGTATCTAATCAAAGCTCTTGCATGACCAGAGATAGACAATGCGAGCTTGTCATTCAGACAAGAGCAAAAAGGCTTTGTGTAGAGCCACCTTACGAGACTGGGCTCCTTACTGGCATTAAAACTACCAGGGTTAGGCAAGGCCATTTGGTGAGAAGGAAGGATATGGCCTTTGGCAGGTGCAGGGCTGGAGCTTTCACATAGTGTCAGAGATTTGGAAAAAGCTGTTTAATACCAGCAGATCCAACTTGATAAATGCTGCCCTGGATTGCAGTGTTTGTGTCCATTAACCAGCAAAACCAAAAGTACAGATGTTTAGAATGCAATGGTTCAGGGTAACCCTAGAAACCCTTCCACCACAGCATGAAAAGCTGGCAACTGCTTTGACTCATTGATGGCACTTACATCTAAGCTCCCCCAACAGCTGAGAAAGTCCAGGCCAGTGTAACAGACACTCAGCAATAAAAGGAGTATAGTTACAAGGCACCCCCTTCCTTGGGCCAGTGTTGCTCTGAGGCATTCTAAGCTCAGAGAAAACTCAGGAAGTCCTCACACTAAGAAGAGCTGTTTGCTTTTCATCTATGAAAGAGACACTGCTTTGAGTCGCTGTGGCTCTAGGACCTACCCAACCAACAGACCTGCCAAAGGAATAAGGACACATGGAACATGATTCAAGCCAGAAACAAGATGCTCTTCACCTCAAATGACTTACACATGCAGCACAAGGCTAGGGCCTTCTCAGGTCACCTGGGAAAAGGCTGTGAAGAATTTCAATCGGCTTCAGACAGGCATAATATTTCTAGAAAAACCTGGAAGCCATTCAGGTGACTAAACTGTTTGGCAATTAAATCCTCAAGTTGCTGCTCTCTGCTTTGCCTTTTAAGATGTAGTCGCTTCAGCAACCTACCTCCAGCTACACTGCTGGAGAATTAATAGAAGGAAGAACTTCAGGACTGTAAGGTAACAAGTCACATGTCAAGCAAAGCAAACACTCCTTCCGTGACTCAATCCCTACAGTTAGAGAAGCAGAGAGCTGAAAATGATCCACTGCTTAGACATGTTATTTTAAACCTTAACACAGACTGTGTAGTTGTAGGCTGCCCACAAAGGTCCTTTAAGTCAGCACACTTGTACAGTGCCCATTGCCAGAGATGTCTCACTACCTAGTGTCTGAAAATTCATTTACTAAAATGCAAAGCCCCAAAAGCTCTGACAGAGCTGTTACTGAAATCTCTAGATATGCTGATGTCAAGGAAGGAGGAGAAAAAAGGGCAAGGCACCACGTGTCAGAGGGCTGTGGTCTAGGAAATTGTGACAGACCCAGGACAGATGACACACAGGTAGCTTGGCTAAATTCAGTACTGGAGCTAATAAGGTCCCAACATCTTTGCTTAATGGCCTGTCTTTGTAACCTATAACATCAGAAACAGGAACTGCAGAAAAACAGAAGAACACTGCAGGGAAGTTCAAGTGTCTTTCCAGTGCAACTACGCCACTGTCAGACCCATCTTAAAACACCTTTGATTTAGAAGCTAACCAAGGGACCATTAAAAACACTGGCAAATCCAATGTAGTGGAAGCTGCAAGTTTCCCACGTTCAGTAAGAGCAAGTCCCAGCTGCTCACCTACAAGCCTCAGATCTCTCCAGACACCGACAACAGTGATGGCTGGACCAGCCTAACCATCAAACAGTAATAGCTCCACAGCTTTCTGTCTGATTGAGAGAGTCCTTAGGGTTTATGTTCAAGTGCTACTTACACCCAGCGACGGGAAAGAGGTGTGTATACCACATAAGACTACCTGTGAAAGAGCTCTGCTAATGTTTTCTCTAATCCCAGTTTGAAACTACACAGAGCACATGACAGATTCCTGACGCTGTAATCCTGAACTGTGCTATCAGACGACGCTGCAATGATACAGAAGTGCACACTTCAACATCTCATGTGTCTTGTCGAGAGATGAAAAAGACTACTTAATGTCTAAGACTTAGATTCAGATTACATTTAAGATTGAGTTCACTGGGCAAATGAAGACCACCTCCCCACATCAAAGACTAGTATTGCCTTATTTTGGGAGAAGAGTATTTCACTGGTGCACTGGCACCAGGTATCAGTAGCCAATAGCTGTCAGCAGCAACATTTAATACAAAATTCCCTTTAGATAACATGTACTGCAGCTTAACTGTCTCCTCTCCCACTTCCCCAAGATATCTAAGTTACTGCTGCAAGTCTGACACCATGAGCCTTGGCTTTGAAAGCAGCAATTTGGGTGGGATGGGGAGAAAAAGATCTTTCACTGCTTCCACCTCCAACAAACTTCATAAGCTGGACCTCAGGCTTAAGAAGCCTTGCACGAACAAGCCATGACAAAAGCTCTTCTTCCCCAAACAGGCTAGAATTAGCTGGTGAAGTCACAAGTGGTTTGAACAGCTGTAGATGCAAGTGCAGATGCAAAAACAGGCTAAAGGAGCAAGACAGAAACCCATATTACTTCTGTAGTTGGGAGTTTCAGGAAATCCACAGCATCAGCACTTCTGAAGTATGAATGCTTGGGTTGCATGGCAGGAAGGGGTGTCCCTTGAAAACACCTTCCAACTTTAAAGCAAAATCTCTACTTGATGAGACAAAGCTACAGCTTCAGCTGCTTTGAGAATTGCCCAGTTGCTCATCTCATTTTAGGATACTTGCTTAGAAACAGGTCATTGATTGACCATCTGCTGTAGGGAAATCAGTTTGAAATGAAGGTACAGTTGATAAGAAGGTAGCTTCCTCATATCTCAGAAACAGAAAATTTGTTTGGTCCATAAAGAATTATCTTCTTTACAAAACAGAAGGAGGAAAATTTTTTCCAAGAAAAATCTTCCAGGACAAAGCTCTGCTTTCAGAAGGACTGGCATGACTTGGCCAAAAAAGCAGAGGCAAAACACTTACTTTGCCTCAGCATCAACCTCCCCAGACAGTACCGAGCCAGTTCTCACCCTCCTGATTTTCACATTCTGGGCCAGTCAACAACTGACCTGTTCTGCCACTCTGGGGTCCTGGGAAGGAAGGCAGAGCTTCAGCCACTCTGGGAGTTGGGCAGAGAGGGCCTGCTTTTGATTAGGTTCTCAAGTTGAGGAAGGCAGATATTTTGCTCTCAGAGGAGGTCAGATGCACACTGACCTTTCTTTCACAGGTATCCACGTGTTGGGTTCTTCACTTCAACAGCAGTATCGGTACCAAGGACAACTTCTGCTCCTCTAGAGCTGTCTGAAGTTGATACTCATCTCAGCACAGTAAAGTTGGATTGAGGAAGGACACATGAAGCACAGGAAGGGCAGTTTTGTTTCCTGAACCAGACAGCCACGACCTGTGTAAGCTACAGCTGTAGTATACTATGAAAGTCAAAACATTTCTAAAGTTGTAATCCCCTGGAGATAAAAGCCACATTCCCCTACAGACCTAAATTTATACTGTATCTATTTGATGTGTACAAGTATTGTTTACACTCCACTTCTGTTGAAGCAAGAAGATATTTAAGTCACATCCAATGAATATTACATGAACAGCTACTTAAGGAAAAATCTGAAGTGTCTTTTATGACAGACTTTAGTGATACACAGGTGCAGTGTGAGTAAGAGGATAACATAGAGACATAACAGAGACAAGATAACCATCAGCTAAGAATATCCTTACTGATGCCCCAAAATAGTTCTTAAGGAACAGCCACAAGCATGGCCAAGTCCTGGTATAGCTTTACTTGGTCACATCTTTTCTTTGAGATAAAAGGAAACCTGGATTTACTAACAAGGAGAATGTGCAGATATCCACAGTTCATCGTAACAAGCCAAGGTGTCTGGCCTAAGGCAAATTAAAGGAATTTCCTGATATGATAATGCACCTTTGCTACAATAGTTAATTATTGCTTTATTGAAACAAAACCCTACCTTTCCAAACTACTGAAGTTCAGGGACAGGGCAGTCCAGAAGGCTTGTTCCCCTATATTACCAGACTGAAGTCTTGCAGCTTGTTTCACCCTTAAGCTATAAACTAAAGTGCATGGAACACAGACCAAGGTTGAAGCAGTAAAGTGCTAATTGATGTGGGAAGCATGACAGGAAAAGAACTTCACTGACTCTGTGATAAAGAAGACCTAAGGATGGATTAATGAGACTACAATATTGACAGAACAAACAGTAAAAAAAAAAAAAAAAAATTTTTGACCACAAAGTTTCAGTCTCCAGATTGCTATGGGACAACTTTCCATTGAACGGATAGACTACAGTCTTTAATAACCATCTTGGCAGAGACTGTAACAGCCACTTGAGGGAAAAGCACAAGTGAGTAGGCATCCTTCCTGCAAACAGCTTTCACACTTCACTTCGCACATTAAAACTAGAAGAGGATGTCTGGGTGTAGAAAACAAATTCCAGCGAGGAAGAGCCCAGTGTCTTACTGGAACCAGTAATCCTACAGCATTTATATAGATATGGAAGTAGTTAGCCATGCAAAGATTTAATTTTAGTTGCACAGGGCTAGAGACATCCAGTTCCCCATCAACTGTAAGGCAAGTCACATGACTGAAAACCATTTGATGCTTTGAAAGCTAAGGGGGAGAATTTTGGTATTATTTACCCTGACATAAGGGGAATAAATCTAAATAGATACCTTCCACCCCAACAAATGAATCCCTAATTGAGTACATAATTATCTATGTAATAATCTTAAAAACCAATTGAACTCACAGAAAGATCCTCCAGATTCTTAATCTCTGGTGTCCATTCAGAAGCCAGAGCCAGCTTTAAAACGCCCTGGGTCAAACAAAGAAATCCAGTCCTAGAAGTATTACTACATTTAAAAAGAAGCAAAGATAAGATGATGACTGATCTGGTTTTGGTGTGAGAACACGTTTACATAGAAACATTAACTGGTATTACCAGCCCACAGCTTTTCTCTACTTGGGAGCCCCAGCATAAAGACACCCCTATCCACAGATAGCTGAAGCATGGAAAAGTTAAGTATTTTTAATCTGATTCACTTGTGTAAGTGCATTGCTAGGAACTAAAATGTTTCCCTTGAGATGGTGCAAGGCTGGAACTCCACTTGCAGTCAAGTATTTGTTTTTCCAAGCCACATTTTAGTGGCTTACAGACTGAACCAGTCACTGGCTTGTAGCTTGGTACAGGGTTTTTCCAGGACCAGGACAGAGAACTGAGTCACAGTTACACTGTCATCTACACCTAAACAAATACTGCAGATCAAATTTTTGACCAGCAGGTGAAGAGATTGACATTTGAAACTTCTGCTATATTAAAGAAAGCAGTCTTTAGCTCAATAACCCTGTAACAAGTCACAGTCAGCAACCTAATTCTTCAAGCAGAGCAGTAAATTACAAACCCAAGTAACTATATATGCAAAGATGCTCTGACCAGATATTAACCTCTGCTTTCACTCCGCTTTGGAAGAAAACATTGTGATCAAACCCCAGCCATAAGACATCAAGAAGAATGAAAACCTGAAGCAGCAGGTGAGGGAACAAGATGTTCCCACAGGGGGAGATATATGAAGTGATCCAGTCTTTGGGTCAATTACTCCTGGCCAGATACAGCCTGCTCTGTGTCTGAGCAGTGAGACTTTGTCTTCTCCCACTGGCAGATGGCATTGGCGTATTGTACCACAAGCTTATCCATCCAGGTAAGAGGTTCTGGGAACAGTACAGACCCCTCAAAAAATCCCAGGTGGCCTCCGTGAAGGGGCAGCACATGCATGACATTTTCTCGTTTCTCTGTAAAACAAAACGAGGCACAAAGTTCCAAAAAGTTAACATCTTGGAGCTGAAAATGAAACCAGCTTAAGTTGTAATAATCAACTCTATCCTTGGATAGCATCTGAACTACAGGAGCAATTGTGTAGGAAGCAGAAATGCCCTGACAAAGGCCACGGCTACTTTGAAGTCCAAAGCACACAATCCTACCGCTTCACAGAACAGGGGAGTCTGCACGAACCAATCCTAGCCAGGACAAGAAGGTTGCCCAAGAAATGCTGCTGTTGGGGCCGGTACAGCAGAACCCGTACTGCCCTAAGAACGCTCGCTCTTTAACAAATGAACATCTAACACTGCACACTGGAACCTGGACTTCCAGCATCATGTTGAGCTGCACTAAAGTTCCGATAGCACAGCAACCACCTTGTTTTACGTACAGTGAGAAAATACCTGTGCTCGCTTCTGTCTGGAAGCGGCTGTGGATAAATTCTCCGCTCACAGCTTTCAACTAGTAAAAAGTGAACCTTGCTTCTCTCCCTGTGCACCCACTATTTGTGTGACAAAGCAGCAGCCAGCTCCCTCTTCTGAGCTTCTAAAGGTAATTTGCCTTTTTTTTTTTGTCTTGGCTGAAGATAGACAGCTCACAGAAGGCCTTTTTAAGGGAGAGATCCTAGTTCAGTACCAAATTACACAGCTATGCATGTGTCCTCCACCCCCCACTTCATCAGCAAAGTGGGCTGTTCATCTGTACTCGATCAAGACTGTCACTGTAATAACCTGCCTTTCTCCTAAATTCCAGTGAGGAATGAAGACAGGAGGAAGTATTTTTCCATTCAAGAGCGTAACCTGAACATAACCTGCTGGCTATCAACACAAGCCACAATAGCAAACTGAAAGGACTCAAGTTCTTCCTGCTCAAGGTTAGCCTTGTTAGTTCTAGCGACCGGTGATTCAAAGAGGCTTAATACACCTCCCGCAAGATGACAGATGTAAGGAGGCAAGTCAAGCTGCTTTGAGATCACGGATCACGATGTGAGAAGGAAGCTGCAGGTACACAAGCATACACAGCCGGAGCAGACTGCTTCAACATACCTGAAAGAGCTCTTGGAATTGATAGAAGACTCTCATGCACAAGAGGGTCATCAGCAGCATTAACCAACAGAAGAGGAACATAGATCTGCATCAAGAAATATGGCAGAAAAGGAAAAACAGTAAGGGGTTGGTATTTAAATTTCAGTCTACCAACTGTAAAAGCATCTGAGCTTAACTCAAGACATTTTTTTCAGAATTGCCCTGTACCTGCAGAAGCATCAGAAAAGCAGAAAGAGTCGAAACTTAAGACTCATGGCTTTTTACCAATGGAGTAATTTGCAGTGCTTTTTTTTTTTCCAACTCAGTTGTATGAAAGAGGAAGGGGTGCATCAGAGCAAACCCAGATTGAGTCACAGATCTTCCCCATTCTCAGAATTCAAACAGCTACACCCTTTTCTGTTCTGTATGGCTTTGCACATCAGGCAGCTAGTGCCAGCTCTGTTATGGACACTTTGGTTAAAGTCCAGGAAACTCCCTTGGAACACCTCCATCCTCTAGCTCAGTAGGATCAAGAGGGAATTAATCTTCCAGTTTCTCTTCTGCAAAACTTTGGTGCGCTGAACATCTGCCTGCCAGATAGTGTTCTGAGTCTCTTCAACAGTATCTAGTCTTTCTTCCTTGAAACTGCAGGCTCTATGTCACCACCAGTTTCCCTCCTTATCCTCATACACTCAGAGCAGTTCAGCTGAATATGTAGCTTTATCTAGATCAGCTGGGTGCTACTGTCAGACTTATAAGCTCTTATGAGCATAAAGCATTTAGCCCCAGTATTAGAGGTAGCAAAAACTGAAATCTCACTCCAATATACTGTGTCTGATTATTTCTGAAAACCCCAGCTAAGGCAGCCGTGTCTAGGTATCAACAACAGAAACCATAGTGCATTTTCTCTCCAGCAGGAAAACGAAGGTACAAGAGCAGTCTCTATTGCAAGAGCTTACCCTGTGCAAGTAATGCAGGCAACTTTCTTCTTCATAGTATTCCTTCAGGGAACTGTAGCCATGGAACTTCCTGAAATAGAGAAGATTGTCATTGCCATCATGTGCTTCTAGTACCCATGCGACTCTTACTTTCAAGTGCAGAAATAGGAATGATGCCTCAATTTTAACGGATAATGCTTTTTTTCTACCCAGCGTCTCTGCAAAGCGTTTGGCAGTAAATGCACGTGGGCTTACTCAAACATTGTGATAGCACTGGCAAGTTAAACATGCAAGTTGAAGTCTAGCAGCCTTCAGCACATTTCTTTTAAAGTATTTAATTTCACTTAAGTAATTGTATGTATGGAAGAAAGAGTTATGATCTTGTTCATCTTCACCTGAAAGCCTTTTCAAATACAAACCCACCAGTTTATGAACCTCATATACTGGCCAAAAGGGCCTGCTTACAAGCCGCCCAGAATTCACTGTGGTTCCAGTTCTTTGACAATCCTTAGGTCTCCATCCCACATGAAAATTCAGTAAATCTATACTCAAGTGCTTTTTTACTCTTTTTTTTTCTTTTTGACATGAGACACAACATAGTTGTTGGCCCAAACTAGATGATGGACAATTAGGCAGATTTCCCTAGGAACGGCTTTTAAAAAGCAGCCAGTAATACTCCCACAGTCTGCCAAAAGCATTATAGCTGTATAGCCAACAGTTTACAGCTTTATTTTTGGAAAGGTGTCAACACCTGATACAGAACAGGTCATGGTATGAACACTGCTACTGAAGAAAGTGCTGTGTTGTTTTCAAGGACACAGGCAGTAGCAGGCTACTGCTTAATAAAGCAAAGAACTTAATTTAGGTATTAGAATGACAAGTGAAAAAGGTTGTATTATCTCAGTCAATCCTGATGTTCATTGAGAAGGCAGAAGCAGTTTTTGAGGGCAAAAGTTTGTTTCAAAATTCAAGCAGGGCTAAGGACATTCCTGAGCAGTTCTGACTGACTTTCCACATTCTGCACTGCTTTTTTTGCAAGAGCTCGTGGCAGAGCTGGCCTCTTCCTAAGTTACTGAAAGCTACAGGTTCAGATTTACTGATAAATAAGTGCTCCTGGATTATTTTACAGAAGGTGTGATTATCAGTAGTAAGCTTTTTTTTCCTGATAGGTTTTATTCAATGTGAAGGCAAGGAAGAATTTCTAGGTTGTTAGCCCTGTATTTCAGCAGATTCCTACATGCACAGCAAGGGGCATGCAAGAGCAACACTTGAAAGAGAAGGTACTTTCAGAGATCTACATAGGATCAGAGAATCACCCTTCATACCTCATAACGTTATCATCAATCTGCATAAGGGATGTTGCTGTATAGAGTCTGCTCAGATCGGCATCTGACAGGCTTTGTGGCTTCTTCACATTATCTCCAAAAAGAACTTGCCTGAAAGAATAACATCAAGAAAAATGTCCAAATAACATAAGGGCAGCAAAGCCATGACCTGTTCAAGGACAATTAAGTTTACCAGGTCTGACAAGATAAGAAGTGGGCTACATACACACAAAGCTTTCTTAAGCACAGTTTAATTTGTCCACCTCCCTTTGCAGCAAAGCATAACAGAAACCCTAGGAGCCTCTTTATAGAAAAAAATGTTTTCTTCTAATACTGAAAAACTGCATGAAGGGCCTCTAAAAAGAATCTTCTCAGAATGGACAGCACTAAAGGTATTTGGAACAGAGGCAGGGTTAGAGGGAGGGTCCTTTGGCTTCAGATCAAACTTGTGGGTGGCTTGGGTGAGAGCACTAGCAGTCCTGGGCATAGCATCTCATTCACCATCTGGTCTAAAGTCTCCCCAGCACAGATATTAGGTTAGCTCACACAGCAGAAATTACTTGGGGCATTACCTTTGCAGAAAGCTATTTACTATGGACACTCATCATAATTAGTTATTGCCCTCAGGAGAGGATGTGTTTCTTTACCAGAACAAAACTTCTCCCCTCACAAACAGAACAAAAGCCACAAGCTGGAAGGAGGTTTTTATTCCCTTTCAGAGGCAGCTGCAGGGCAGAGTAGGAGGGAAGCTAGGTTTGATTTGGGGGAGCTGCCTTAGAGCAAAAGTGATTATGGAAAAAACGCTTAACAGACTTGCCTTCAGGCCAGCACTGGCTTTTTCTGGGTTATGAATTTAAGTACTTTTTAATGGGGACTTACCTAACTCCACATGTTAAATTTGGTCAAGTTGTCTAAATATTTGTCAAACTGGAATGAATTATGTGGATCATCCTACATGTCAGCTGCCCTAATTCCTTCTACAAGTGTTTCATTCTGCACAGGAGTGTAAACAATGAACCAAAAGTTTGCAAGTGACACATGCTCTTAATTGGAATGGGTCTTAGATATTCCCATCCTTTTCCCCTCAAGTCAGGCAGCTTCAAATATACACAGATGAGGTACTTACACATCTAATGCCCTAGAAAAAAAAAAAAGTACCCACAGGACTTCTGATGGAGGAAACACTGAGCATGTCACCTGTTTAACAAACATGTTACTTTGATATGAGACACCCACAGGTCACAACAGCAGCACAGGGATCCTACAAGTACACTTGCACTCCAGGAAGAGCAACACTAAGTATTTTGCTGGCTACATGCTCTTTCTAGAGGAACAACTAGAAGCCAGAGCTACAGTTTGACTATTTGCTTATTTGATAAGCAGCAGCCCCATACAGCAGATCTTGCAGATTAATCCTACCTCAGGTAGGTGGCAGAACAGGAGGCTCCTTGAATACGGAATTCTTTGGCTAGAAGTGAAACAGATGCAGAGTACTCCACTTTGAAGTCTAATTGCAATGTTTTCCTGTGTGCATCTTGTTTATTCATTAAGCAAGTCTCCTCAGAAGGCAAAAAGACAACAAAGCCTGCTTTCTTCTAACAAGATCACCAAAGCTTATTTGTATATTTTACAGTATATGAATGAGATTGACACAGGTTCTCCTTCTTTGTTCACCTAAAGATCACCAAGCAAGGAACTGGTGTGTAATCTTTCAGAAGTCCTATTTTAAAGGACAGAGAAGACAAAACCAATATAGCGACTGACCCACTCAATACTACTGGAGTAAGTGATGTACTGCAGTACCTGTGAGAAAGGATGATTTTCTTCATGTTGTCTGCCATGAGGAAGTTATAAAATCTTCTACATTGATCCCATTGCATGAAGGTTTCCTGTGCCCTAGAAAAAACATAGTGCAGAACAATCAAAGCTGTTAATGGACATGTTGAAAGATCAGATTAATACACTGTAACATCTCATGGCAGCCTAGAGGCTACGTAAACAAACCTCCAGGCCTTCCCTGCCACAGGTTAACCTTTTCCAGGAAATCGCTTCCCCTTTTGATGAAGTTTGGGAGTATCAGAAAACAGATCTGCAGTCTCACTTTGCACAATGCAATTAGCTGTTTTGATCAGAGCATTTAAGAGCCATCAATCAAGATCTGCAACACTGACAAGAGGATTTTAGTATCCCTTTGCATAAGTTGAATGTAATTTACCTAATGGCGATACCAAGGAAAAGACTAAAACCTGCTGCTGAACAAAGTGTTGTCTATTGTGTGTGTATTAGCACTGTAGAGGAAATAATTTGTGCAGATGTTTCCAGTATGTACAGGCACTATTATTGTTTTAGCTCCCTTGGCAGGAGCTGTAGGAATAAATACTAGTTGCAGCTGCAAGTGGCATCTGAGTTGAAGTCTTTACCTACTCTCAAAGCAGAATAGCACTTCACAGCTTATCTGTTAAAACAAAATTAAAGTCATCCAGACTTCTGTGAGCTCTGCCAGATACCAGCACTCCTTTGCTATGCAGGGTCATGGGCAGGTTATAGCTTTACTCTTAGCAGGGTTTGCTGTTACTGAGGAAACACACTATCATTTACTGAGCAACCTATGAATGCTGGGAGCAGTTTCAGCTACTGAAGTACTGCTACCATTTAAACATTAACATACCATGAGAACTACAGCGGATTTAGCATGGCCTCCCAAGCCCCAACCTGCAAGTCCCCTACCAGAACAAAAGCAAGCTATGCTTTCTTGTAATATACCATGCTAAAGTATGCAATTTTTTTTTTTTTATTATCTTTTTGTCTTGCCAGACATATTTATGCCAGGGCAGGGGAATGAAGAAAGACAGGAAGATACACATTTCTTTCTTCACAAAAGATTTTCCAAGCAAACCTTTTAAGTTATTACAAGATGTTTGAAGTGAATGCTACTACATTTCCCCGCAATTCCTGTGGTGTACAGTAGTACTCCTAATATTTAGAGCTGCAAGCACTGAAAAAAATGCAGCTTCTGGTATTTTGAGGACTGCACAGGTTTCAAAGCTGAGGATTCTCCCCACAGCCTGTAGCTATGGTGAAGACGCATTCCACAAGATCAAGAAGCACAATCAAGCATGTGCAGGCAGAGATTAAGGAACAGGAGACACGTCCCTGTTTAGCCTCAGAGAACAAATTCCCCAGACTCTGTTAATTCATTAAACTAAGAGCCTCATTCTTCTGGCAGATCCTAGTATTGCTGCTGCTTTACTATGCTCATCTATAGGACTCATGCCTAATGCTCTGGAAAGCCTTTCATATTTCAGATCCCTGGTTCACCTTGCTCACCACCACTTTTTTCCTTCACTTTCTAAAGTTACTTGGGAGCTAAAGGCTGTACAAGCTAATTAAAAAAAAAAGAAAAAGGAATTGTAAGCTAACTAGTCATGCGTACCTGGGTAACCCATTTTCATGCCCAGAGGGATGAGGCCAGTTATTTTAACCTACCAGACCAAGCCCAGGAAGACTAAGGCTTAACCATTCTACCTGGAGGTGCTTTGTACCCCCTTCCTCCCACTTCTATAATCCTGTCTTTTGCCTAGTAGACATTTACTTATGTTGCTTTCCCATAGCTCTTCAGCTAATTACCATTTAAAGCAGAAGTAGGTATTAGGTAGGTAGACAAGATCTGAAAAGCCTTCCTGCTGATTGCCCAGTGATGCATAACAGATGTTTTGCGACTGCAGATTTGCTAGTAGATGTTTACCCAGCAGGTGGAGTCAGGAGCTCAATAATCTACACAATTCACTGAAGACTTGCATCCAAGTCAGAGAAGCAGCTGTTATTTTTCCACAAGAAAATTGAAATGCAGTATTGTTAAAACAGGTTGTCCTTGCCCTGCTATTCTACTAGCACATCATGACATACTACTACAGAAATTGGCTTTGGAACAGCGTTACTCACAACATCATCTTGGACACCAGAAATACAATATTGCATAATTGCAGAAGACAAACCAAGTGGACTGCAGCCAGATGTGATCCTTGCAAATCCTGTTTGATGGCTGTAATTGCCTTCAAAAGCATGCTCTGTGCTCCATGCCAGAACCCCAAGACAACTAAAAACATTTTGGAAAAAAAAAAAAAAAGACAGAAAAACTGTTCCTGAAAGCATCTGTTCAGATTTTAAGTCTGTGAACTCTTGGGGACCTAGCAGTAGATTATACACTCTTTAGCAGTAGTCACACCTGATTTCAAGAAGGATTAGGTATGCTGGAATATTATTGAAGTGCATATCAAGCTCTTAGTCACATCATAATGCTTCCAGAAAAGTTTTTCACCTGTAAGAGTTTAACTTATAAAAGGTGTCTTCAGACCACTGATTATTAAACTGGTTCCTGTACAGGCAGAGAGCATCAGCAACACCAAAAGTTCCACCTACCTTCTCCAGGCTGGGAGGCCAAGCTCCATAGCAAGCCTCTCACAAGGCTGCCATAGTTTCACCATTTTTATCTGCCCAAAGGATCTTGACACAAATACTCTAGTCTCAACAGAGCCTTTGTCTTTCAAATAGTCTCGGGGCTCAAAAATGCAGTTAAATTACTGTAAAGTCAGCTACATCTTAGTAGTTATCCAGATGTACTGACAGCAAAAACTGAAAGTAGTAGCTTAGCCAGTCACACTGTGTTAATCTTCATTAACTGTTCATACATGGAAAGTTACTGCTCTTTAGTCGAGCCATCAGTTTTCAAGCAGCAGTGCTGTACTCGGATCCTCCATCAGTAAATGCAAGTGTAAGCACTAGGTGGAGCCGTTACAACTCTTGTGAAGAGCTACAGCCTTGCCTTCCAGGTGGGGAACTCCAGGTTAACATTTTAGGCAGATTTTAGGGCTATGTGTGTTCTCCTCCCCACTTTCCAAACCGTATAGCACGGTTGCAGGTTCCTCTCCATCTCATCATCAGCCCACAACACTGTTTCAGCGACACACACAGAGGGGAGCATGGACTGACAGCGTAGGAGATTTATGTCTCTTCCCAGGTAAGAGCTGCCAGATGAAACTGCACACTGAAGCCAGACAAGCTATGATGCACCAAGAGACATTTTAGAGTGATGAGAAAGTGTAAACTATTGCTTGCAAATCTGGCATCATCTCAGCAGTTTGTCATGCTCCCCAGCCTGCCTGGTTAATTATACCTGGACTGCACAGGGAGCACCTCCTCTTAGTGTGCTGTAGCAATGAGACAGAGTTAGAGCAGCTCACATACAGACCAGAAGCTGTCAGCACATAGCTGGCCAGGTACAGAAGACATTTATATTCTTGACAGAAAGCTCATTTGTGCTGTCAAATCAACAAAGCTTTGGCTGCTCCTTTAGGTGGGTGGCATCCTGCATGCTGTGGTCTGTCAGACCAGCTCAATGCAAGAGAGGCAACATACTCTTCACGTTGCCCTTCTACATGCACCCTGCCAAAGGTCTGCTCCATCCTGCACCCCCAGAAGAGACCAGGATGGAGAATTCTCCAGACTTACCTCAGTGCACTGTACCCCTGGCACACGCTGACACAACATAGGACTCGCTCCTGGTTGGCCTGGCTCTCTCCCAGGTATTTGCACACAATGTTTCCACCCAGGCTGAAGCCCACAACAACCAGCTGGGTCTGAGGGTAGGTCTTCTTGATGTAATTAACCATGGCACCAAATTCCCAGGTGCAACCTGAAAACAAAGAAAGTCAAGAACCATCCTCTAACATACCTAGATTCCCACTTCAAGTTTCAGCTGTGCTTTAAGTTCAGCTGCTTTATGACTTTTCAATAACCTTAAGGTTTTAAGAGCTCTGATTCACACATGTGTTCAAGTATTTGTTTTACAACTCCTGTGGACCTTAGCTCATGTCTAGTTCTGACTGAGTGCCAAAGCAAGATGAAATTACTTGCTTCAGAATCACAGCAACAGCTAATCTGACAATCCAAACTCTTTCTTTCTAAAGCAGCTTAAAAAGCAGAGTCCAACAACTCTGGGCTTGACATTACTATCTAAGAACACAGCACACCATTACATTTCTGAGGCAGTTTGCCACTTCTGAACTTAAGTGAGGTGTCTGTAAAGCACCTTGCTCTTTTCTTTCAGTAAGACTGCCATGGCTGCTTAAATCCATGCTGATGTAGGGAGGGGATGGAAATGCAGAGTTGACAGAGTCAGGACAGAACACTCAGTGGACTGTTGCAGAGCCTGACAAAGCAGGTGCTCTCTGGAACCAGAGGGTTTAAGTAGAGGCAGCTAGTCCTTTTTAGCCACCAAAGAGGTAAAATACTACAGCCTTCTAGAAGATGCATGGGTACCCTTTCTTCAAGGAAAGAGGTAAGTGCCTTTATACAGATCTGTTCCACTCTCAGCTAACACCCACTTGCACCCCACAGGCTACAGGCACTGAGGAGTCTGGCTTCTGGCAGCACTGGTGTTCTCGGATCATCTGACAGATTTGAAGGCCTCCAAACGTGCAACACCTGAGTACCCACAGCTGTTTCTCCCACCTCTGAGTTTGGGAAAAGGAAGCATGAAGAGGAGCAGATGCAAAACTGATGGCATTAATACAGTAGTATCAACTGTCTATGCACTTTGTTAACCTTCCCATTGGATTTAAGACTGCAAGTCACACAGGAGGCACCAGATGAACAACTGAAATAAAACTCCAGCTGTTTATTCCTGCCTAGAGTCAGAATCTCGGCTCTATCCTGTGGAACTTCTCTCTCTGGATAAGTCCTAAGAGTTGGGATTCCACTCTGTGCCAGCTTAACACTGCTCCAGTGTGCCCCCAGCCCAACTGTAGCATTCTTGCTAGACGTTAGACTGGTTTTTAGCTAGTTCTGAAGTAGACTGAGTCTCAGAGTTTGTGTTTGCTTCAGTGAAACAGCAGGCTTCTGGCTGAGCATTTCAGCAGGGATTGGGCACTTCCTTGTGAACAATCTTAATGAGCAATTTTCTTCAACCTGACGAATGCTGCATTGCTCTTGTTTCCTCTGGAAGAAGCCAGCAGACAAAATACTTCAGTGTTTGACCTTTATGATTTGAGGGCAGCTGGCAACTATTTAAGAAATCTGAAACTAAAATAGCAACAGGTCAAGCTTGATGTAAAGGCTGGAGGGTTCAGCGAATATCAAATTTAGGCTACTTGCTCCTCAACAAATACATCAGGAATCCAGCAAAAGCTAGAAGGATACTGGGATATTTGGGTTGGAGGGTGAGTAAAGTTTGCTCATGGTCTTTCTGGCACTTCACAAGCAACTCTGCCAAGTGATTTACTGTCTTCCTCAAAGGAAGTGCTAGGCATTCCTTGCCCTTTCCAAGGCTATAGAAGACTGAAAGGTCTGTTTCAAGAGATGCATTACAGAATAACTCCCTAAGGTCTTGAGCAAAGCTCCATGGAAGAAAGCGCTCAGCTTTTATCAAAAAAAAAAAAAAAAGCAAATGCTTTAAGGAGGCAGAGCTTAGTTCCCAAGACATGATAGGCTTAAAGCCATTAACAGCTTAGGGCCTCAATACAAAATTGAGGAACTTGGTATTCCTGAAATATTTTCCACTGAGGAGTAGATTTAATATAAAACAAGCAACAAAGCATTAGTGCCTATGTGCCTGCCAGACCCAGAATCTCAAAGCCCCATATTTCTATTTTGGTAATTCAACTGTTCAAGATAAACATTCAAACTGTTAATCCAAACTCTTAGCAGCATCCTAGTTATCTTTAAAAATGAAAAAGAAACCTAACACCAGTCTGCTAAACCCACAATTGACTCCTGACATAATGTACCTATAGATGTTTGCAATAAAGAGGGACATGAGGGCTCAAGAGAACTCAGGAACAAGCAGATCAGGTTGCAGGCAAGAAGGCCATATTCTACAAAGATGACGTTACTCACTAGCAGGACAGTTAAGAATAGCTAGAGTCACCCTTAACACAGTTCCGAATCCTTTATTCCTTTTAATTTCTAGGTTAAGAAAGATTTCCTTAAACTCAACGTGAAAGCTCAAAATCACTACCACTTCTATCACTTTACTATCATGCTGTAGAATTGTTGCTGTTCTTTGACATTTGTGTTACATTCAGGGATCAATAGGCTGGTACAAACTCCTCTCATACTTCATTTTTAAAAGCCTCAGAAGTAGTTTTTATCCTTCAGAGCCAGGTTTGTTTCACATTCCAGTAAACTGACGTTTCAGCATCTCAAATAATTTCAGCAGGCTCTTAGTAGCCACAGGAATTTTTTTTTCCCCCAAAAGGTTTCTTTCCAAAAAAATGCTTCCTCAATTAGGATAACATGTTAGAGCTGGGAGAAGAGACAAGAAAGTGAATCCCAGTATTAGCCTGCCTTCTGCTTCACGTGTAAGTTCACTTTAGTTCCTAGGAAACAGTACAAAATTATTACCCTCATTCAGATATGGCAGTGGTGTTATGCTGAAGGAGGCTGATCAAGCCCTAGGAATTACATAACTTGAAAATAAGTCCCCAGTTGCCATAAAGTACCTACCGTACGTGAACATCCGTGGAGAAGTGAGCTCAATGTTTGGTAAGGCTCCCAAGTGATTCAGGACAGCACATCTGTACCCATTTTTTTGCGCGTAGTCAACAAAAGTGCGGATATACTGCTTTTCGCTGTGGTTAGCAATCCCAGGGCAGATTACCATCGTGACATCCTCTGTGCACAAAAAAAGAGAGGGAAGTTAAGTAAATGTCACTTCATGCAAATTAAGAGATTCAGAAGGTTTCCATTTCAGATCCGTGGGAAACCATCTACTAGAAGCAAGCTAAAAATCCTACTAGTCTGCCAAAAATCCAGTATGGGACAGGAGATGAGCAGCTCTAGTGCTACAGATGTGAAAAAGTAATTCATGTTACAGGAGATGAACAGTTTTCTAACTCCAGGGAAAGCTGCCCAAACAGTTCTACAGGCACTGCCTAGAGACCAAGAGTAAATTCTTCCCTTTGAAGGATGTTTTTGACATTACACATGTTCTGCCTTCTGACAGCCTCTTGTGACTGCTCAGTGTGTGGAGGTGGTGGAGCCCACTGCCCGTTCATGCACCACGTAGACTGGCTACACTATTTTTCCCCTTGTTTCACTTCCAGAGTTGGGCATAACACAGATCTTCAAAATGAAGCTTTGCTAAGCACAGATATTCTGATCAGCTGACATTAGCCATCATCTGCTTTCTGGCTAATCTAATGATATTTGATCTGCTGACACTGTTCACTAGTTTAACAAGATATCATTTCATCAACTAAGAAAGTAATTGTTGTAATTCAAGCAAGCACAGTAAATTACATGCAGGATTAGCATATGCACTTCAAATTAGCTATCAGACTCTTGCGTGCAACGCTCCAATGCTTAGCAGCTCTAGCCACTGAATTTTTGCCTCATTAGGAAACCACTGCTCAGATTCTCTTCAGGGATAAAGGTAACAGTGACTTTTCTAGTGCAGCATTACTATGTGAAGATCTCAACACAACTGATTACAGAACTCTGCTTTTTCTGAAGGCCAAATAGGAGTCATGGGCTTACAATGAAATCAGAAGTACAATTTACCCCTGCAGTAGCGAAATCAAACCACAGTAACTCAGTTTTAAGTGTTGCTGTTACTAGTAGTAACGGTGAGTTTGAAAGCTGACATTTACTCTGAATGTACATACATAATGTTGTAAGGAATCACCATGATCATCTGCTTTTTCATGGAGTTCTCTTCATATCTGACTCCTTCATACCCTGTGTACATGGAGTTTGTCTTCATGCAGATCTTTAAACACCTATTGTTAGTGAAGACTACCAAAAACCTGTTTCTAAGGGGGAGACAAAGTCTAGTCTCTTCCATACACACCAGGCTATGAAGAACCTCACGCAGCCAGCCTCTGTTCTATGATCCCACATCCTTAATAAACAAAGGACACTCTTAGCAAGGCTTACGACCAGATTCTCTTTGCCAGTCTCTCACTTGAGGCACAGGTTATGGAACATTTCTTCTGCTCCTGAACTCCCCACCTCCTGCCATAAATAGTTATTTAGTCTAGTATGGTCTCTCCTGCTGTCCAAGATATAGGTATACAGCAAGATGGCCTGATAGCCTCCCATGTTGGTTAGTATTGCTTAGCAGCCCCTCTCCATTATCAGAATTAACATCTATCCTTTCTGCTAAATCAAGCTGCAGTGTCTTCATCCGTCCCCCCGAGCACAGAATCGAGGTTGGCAGCTATATGCAGCCAGCAGCTGTTGGACTGACCTCCAATGCAGTGCTCGGACTGCGGCTCAAAGAGATCAAAGGTGGCCGTTGCTCCATCTGGCATCGTGAGGTACTTGCGAAGTCCGTATGGATGTGGTGATCTCACTCTCCCCATTTTTCCGTAGAGGGCGGTCTGGATATGTCCACTCTTGCCCCAGATCAGGGGTGGAATGTACCTGAAAGAGGTAGTGATTTAATTGCTTATCCCTGCTGTGTTAGCGAGCCTTTGAGAACAGATAAGCATTCCCATAACAAATCTCCCCTTTGCTACCAAAGATAGGAACAAATATAAAATTGTTTTAGCTATGACTGAACTAGCAGCACTGATCTTTGCAGCCTTACACAAGAGGAGACCGATATGCTCTCAAAGCTGACAAATCAGCACTGATAGCACAGCAGCCGCTGCCAAAATCCAGACATTCCTCTATATTGAAATGTTACATGCACAAATGCTTCTCACCAAATACACAGAGGCCTTGTGCCTCAGTGAGATTGAGATAGCATGTTGCTAGCCAACCAAATTGACCTCCAAAACCTGTAAAATGCTCTAAATCTGTTTTAATTGAAACATTGAAGCCTGCTGGGTTGAGCCACATGGACTCGCATAAGCACTTGACCGTACAAGCCAGCGGCAGAAACGAGAGGATTGACAGCAAGTTCTAGAAGACCGAGAGCCCCAAGACTTGAGGGTTGGGATGATTTTAAACAGAACTGCTTTTCTCAGTTAAGTGAAGAGCACAGTAAAGGGGAATTTTGCCTCTCAAGCAGAGTTAGGTAACGGGTCAAACTCCACTGAACAGTAAATCCCTTTCAACATTAGAGAGGTAACTACCAATTATGTTTATCAAAGGCATATTAAAGCTAGATCACAAAGCAGATTGCCTTCTTTTCCTGGCTTACCGCGCCTCAAAAATGACACGAGGGAGACACAGCTATTAGTTGGAGGGGGTTAAACGCTTAATTATCAGGGTTTTTTAGTACAAGCAGAGCTGCAAGTGGTTTAACAGGAGACATACTGTTGTCCACGCAGTGGTGGTGGGGCAGTCACCTGGCCAATCTGCAAAGGAGAGACTGAGCCGATGCCTTGAAAAATATAGTTACATCAGCTCTCAACAGGAAAGCACAAATGGTTTATTGTTTAGGAGAAGAGCAGTCCCAGGGGACATGCTTCCAATTAAGGAGCTGTGGTCTCTGCTACGCAGAGCAAGGTATGCAGAAGCCGCTTGAGACCTGCTGACATTGCCATGGAACCTTAAGAGATAAGCGACTCCCTCTATTGGGTTTTTTAGTGCTTCCTGCAGTTTGACTTCTGGAGACCACATGAAGAAGAGATCATGTTCTTTCATGTTTTTCCTTATTCACAGAAAACTAGGCAGTTCGGGGCTCAGATTTACTACTTAAGCCCATAATCCACTAGCATGTGACAAAAACCTTGCCTTTGTGCTCTGACACTACCTGGTCTCACAGCTGGACCTTCTTCCTCATGCCAGCTCTTGTGTCATATCCACAACTCCCTGTTACCCCTACACATTCCTCAAAAAAAGAAAAAAGAAAAGACTTCCTATAAAAATAAGACCTATCTAACCCATCTAGGCTTGCTTAGAGCATACTCCTGCTCTTGTCTTGCTTTCTCCCTGTTCTCTTCCCTCATCCATGAGGGAGATTTCTTACCATCAAAGCAACACAGCAATTAATTGCACATTCCACGCAGTTTTTGCAAGTGCACCTCCCAAAGAGACCTAAAATAGATTTCTGTAGAAGTAGATATCTTTTCCATAAAGGCTACAAAACCTGCCAACTGATGCTTGTAACCTTGTAAATTAGCCCTCAGTGCATCTTGAGTTCAATCACTCCACTATAAAGCTTTTCAAAAGAATCTATGTGATGCTAATAGCACTATGTATCTTTTATCAGCCCAGCATCTCTGTACTGGGAGATATGTACTGCAGGGCAACGTGCAGTATGCCAGCCACGCAGAGATTCCCAGCAGTGACAGGTACTACACAAGTGCATCCTCTGCAATTGCTGGTAGAGATGGAAAGTAGTCAGTGGATACATTCTCACAATTCAAAGTAGCTCTCCATTGGGATAATGCAGTCAATGTAAACAAGGCTGCACAAGAACTGCAGATGGTTCTCCTGAAGTCACACACAGCTCACTGCAGAGGGTTTTCAACAGCAACTGCTATGCCAGATGGAAGAGACACTGCTCCGCTGGCATGAGAAAAAGCAGGTAGCTCCTCCCAGTCAGGTCAGTGGCCGTACCCCACACTATCCAGTGCTTGATTGGCTTTTTGTCTTCTTTCACAGCAGTCCTTTGCAGGTCGGTTTTGCTAGCAGCTTTTGAGGAGAACTGTCAAATACAACCTACAATAAGAACTTGCTGCTCTTCTAAAAGAGACTCAGATGTCAACATTGTTGCATGGTTTCTGATCTTAGGTTAAGTGCATACATTGGAAAGTTTTGGTGATTCTGCTTCTATACAATGCTTTTCAAAGATGATCCCAGGTAAAACCCAAAGTCTTACCCCATAGGGTTAACAGGAAAGCAATTTCTCCAGCTACAGCAGCGAAGTTATACAGCTGTGACCGACTACTATCACCTTGAAAAAAAAAACACCAAACCAAAAAACCCCAAAACCCAAGCATCAATCCTTTCCTCATGTTTACCTGCAGTTCAATTTCCAGCTGTAAGCTACAGTCAGCCAGTGGAACAGATGCAGCAGCTGCAGCAGCACATACCACAGGATGTTGTTAGAGAGGAAATTAGAAGAGTCTTCAAAGCCTCACCACTACCGCCGGAGCTTAAATGAAGACAAATGGCTCCAAGCATACTGCCTACTAGGAGTGTACTACTTACCACAGCCTGCCTGCTCAGGTCACTGGTTTCTTTGGGGGGAAAAAAACCCAACAAAAAACCAACCCTAAAAAACCACAACAAAAAAACCCAAATCTGCTTTTGAACAACCTGACTGGAAGTTACCTGAAGCACTGATCTTCAGTAAAGTCAAACCTTAACGCTGCTTTCACACAGGCAAACAGCACATGCAGTTTCATTGACATGTTACAGGAAAGACCAAAACCAAGGCAGGAATCCCTGTGACTCCATCCGTAATGATGGACAAATGCTACCTAAGACAAATATTCAAAGGTCAAGTTCCAGCATGAGTAATGTGCATAGGACAGTACTCTGATGCAGACATTTGTTACTCCCACTTAGTCTTACTTAAGCATGTGAAATATTTTTTTCTGCAGTTTGCACTTAAAAATAAAGCTCTGAGATACATGGAAGTGTTTGAGCAGCAGCTTGTTATCTCACCTATCTTTTCTTTTACTGCTGCCCATCAGCCTTTAAGCAATAGGCTTATGGTGAGATAGATATCCTAAAATCCCTTAAGCATCCAGGCTCCAGGAGACTGAACGTTACAACACTTCAACAGGAAGGGGGAAAGAAGTTGCCCAGACTGTACAGATCTTGCATAATCAATGAAAAACTAAGACAGGTCAAAACTCACCTTACCAGACTGATGCAAAAGCAAGCAGCTACTAAAAATATTTAAAGTTGCCAATCTAACCTACTACAAGACCCTATAAAGCCTTGACACCAAAGTGATGTCTCTGTATCATTGCATTCTAGTAAAAGTTGTCCTCAGCAGATGGACAAATTAGACTTTGCAAAGCATTCTTATAATTTATAGGAGAATTGAGTGCATGATCTATTTCTGTTGATCCTCTGTTCTAAGAATGGACAAATCTGGTTTTGAAAGTCTTCCTATGAGTGACTTTATCTACATTTTTCAGTGGGATAAAGTCTAGCAGAACTTCCAGGACCAAATACTGAGCATAATAGTGCCAGGTTGTACAGGATCGAAGGACAAGACATCTTTTAATTCTGGTTTGTGTGGACTATCAGCTTGCTTTTAAGTAAAACCATAGAAAGAGAAGGTCATAGAATGAACTCTTCAGTCATGAAGGTGCATGATACCACACTGGTGAGGCAAAAAAAAATAGCCAGGAGTCCTCACCCTCTGAAAGTGCAGATCAGACAAGCTAAATTTTGTTTAAGCTGTATTATGTGAAAAACAAATTCAGGGACTTTTTCATACTCAGTCCAGATGAAAAACTTAACTATTCAGTGCTGATAGCAATAGCTAGCACAGAGTGTTTTGTAGTGAAGCCAACATTCCTCATGTCAAACAGCTGAAAAAAGATGCTCCTCTACAATCACCATCCTGTAGGCAGAAGAGCATGTACTCAGGCTACTTTTCTTACGGCTTACCTTAACAAAACAAGCTCAGCAGTGTGGCACATGGAAATATGAACTACATCATTGTGCAGACTGAGCAGCTAAATAGTATGCAGTTTAAGGAGTATTCAAATATCACCCTTTAGATTTCATGCTAAACCCATCCCTACTGCTAAATTTAACCATGTCTTCCAACAAGGGCTCATCACTCAAAAGCAGGTGGCTTCCCTCTGGCATTGATATTAAGTAGAAACAGGGAAAGCGTTCAAGAACATGATAGACTTCAACTTGTCTATAACACCTGCTGTAAACCAAAGTGGTTTTGAAAAGCAGTGTACTGTAGAGATTATCCCAGTACTGCAAATTTCACTGCATGGAGATGATCCACTACGTATTCCTCAGTGTGTCCTGTTCCAACGAAGCTGCTCACAGATGTACAAGAGCCCAAGCACAAACACCCTGTCTATAAGCAGTGTTTCCACTGTTCTACAATAGCAATTGACAGATGACAGGAGCTCAGCAGCCAGCTGGGTGGTGAACTGCACTCAGGAAGACCTCCTGCCAAAGAGCTATAGACATTCCCACAAAACAAGAAGGAAGATGTACCTCAATAGCTCAGACAAGCAAGTACTGATAACATAAGAGATTTGAAGGTAAAGTTGTGTGGTACTGGAAACAAAAAAAACAAACCTCTCAGTTTTTGTGAAATAAAAATAGCTTCCCAGTTTTCTCTAGACCCAAAGGCTTTCAACTGACTAATTTTCCTATTTTGATTTAGTCAGTTGCAATAGGTATCAGGCACTCTGAGTAAAGACAAATATTTGAGGCAGTTAGTTATGGCTTCCAGTAGCCAGTCCTGTAACTTCCAGTAACAGGATTCTGCAACAGAAGGCAGACGGGAGAACAAATCTCAGGATGTCAGTTACTTATTATGGAAGCTGACTTATATGGCATAACAAGTACAGGGTTCATCAGTTTAACTGGCTAAGTGAGTTCGCAGACATCACAGTTACATAAATCTGCTCACAAATGCTAATGTTTTAGCTCCAAATGCTGTGTTTCAGCTGTGCAGCGCAGCCCTACATCTTGTCCACAACAGTGCCTGAGAACAAGAGAATTCCTAAGTGTTTCACAAACATTCTCCTAGCATTTTAATATTAAAAATAATTCCAACATGCGATTGTAGATTAAGTTTTAGTGGCTCTCAGGCGGCAGATTATGATTTTAGAGCACGTACATTGCCCAGTATGCAGGAATTTAGGAAAGCAGCAGCTGTATAAGCAGCTCACACAAAGCACATAAAAACTGTGCTATTTTTATTAGCAAGCATCAGCATTCAGGTCCTCAAAGATCTGAAGTGGAAGTTCAGCAACAGGCTTATTTCTGGAGCATTACTTCATTTCATCTGAGAAGATTAACGCTTTCAACTCTAACTCTTACATCATCTTTGATGCGCTGTGGTACATTGGATACCGATGGCAAGAAGGCAGAACCTACAATTTGTCCATGTTAGGGGACATCTTGAGAAGTGTCATCTGCATTACAGCAGGTGTGGGTTATTTCCCACCCCCCTTTACAGAGGGGTCTGGAAGTATTTAAGGGACGCTTTACAAATCAAGTGTAGAGTCCCTTATTTGGTCATAGGGAATGCAATTTGAATCCTAAACAAGAAAGCTCATCTGAAAGTCTGCAGGGTTCAACCTCCTCCCCCTCAAATATATAGAAACCAGCTTTTTCTGCATCAGCCCACAGCTAGACTGTTCAACGTGATGAAGACACAGCAAATATGCAACTGCAAAAATTCAAAGCAGCTTAAGGAGCTTCCATGTCCCCTGGGCCTCTGAAAAAGAAACTAACATAAGTGGAGTAGAAGTGTTTGCTGCCCACAGAAACTGTATGAAGTCAAAACTGTTTAAAAGGACAGACTGGTCTCCTCTGTGAAACCACCTCCTTCCCAATTTAGGTAGCTTTTACTGAGTAAAGCGCCCATCACATCCCCTCCTCAACCTTCAGCTACTAAAAGAAATCTTCTAGTCAAAACAGGGCACAAATATTACAGCGCATCTTCCTTGCCGACAAGGGTGGCAGCAGCCTCAACGCCACTCAGAGTACCTAGCAAGGACTCCGACCCCCCGAGGCTGCTTCTCTCCCTAAGGTCAATGCTTCAACTTACCAACAGGGAGCCGCCACTCTTCTCAACCTCTTAATGTGCTCACCTGCCAAAGCTTCGGGACTAACACTGTTCTAGTTATTATTCTGGAAGTTTTCCTCCCAGGGTGAAACACTAAGGAATTGACAAGAATCAAACACTGTTTATGATTAGATGGAAGAAAAGAAAACTGAAAAGCTTGAGGCTTTTTTGACTCCTTGCATCTAGGAGAAAAGTAATGACAGCACAAAAGAGTTTTCTGGTACCAGGCAGCCTGCTTATCCATTTTAGGTTATGTGCAAACAAAGGATAAGAAGGATCTAGCCTGCATCTTTGACAGTGTTTACTAACAGGCTTGACAGTCATTTGCCTCAGTCTTTGACAAGCTTGCCTTTATTAATGATAGAAGTGTGCAGACAGTAAGGATAATTATTTTTGATAAGGATGACACTCGTGCCACAACTCTACAGGAGTAAAGATACACATGCGCACTTGATGGTAGAAGAAATTGGGAACAGCCAAAAAAATCTCTAGCCCAGCACAAGCAGCACTGGCCAAATTTGTCTGCATGAACCAAAGAGCCAATGCTGTGTTTCTATACAGAAATAAGGGCAGATGGCAGATTTTCTGCACTAATTTCAAAGACAGGAAAAGGAGACAGCTACAGTCAGGGGTTAGGCCCCAGCACTTGAGGGCACCGATAGCTGTGCTGATGTGCAAGAGCTTCCATGCAAGAAGCAGTTCTTTAAATTAAAAAAGGGTCTGATTATGTTACTCCACCTGCTAAGCCAAAGTATGGAGCTAGACAAGGGTAGAGGAAGGGAAATATAAAGGTAAGAAAATATGAGCTCTAGGAAGACAGTCTATTGCTTACCAGCGTTTGATCGATACGCAGAAAGCTTCTAGCAGTTTAGAGACTTGTAAAAAGCAGTATAACATCTGCAAGTACAAGGTACCTGGCACACAGCCATCTCCAGCAGTTTTACTATCCAAAGCTCTTAAATTATTCATCTGCCACCACTTGCTTACTGAATGACAATACAGTTACAATTTATTCAGTAAGTCCACAGGTGAGGATGGTGCTATGATGGAGAAATGAAATCCAAAAAATACTTAGAAAAACCACTTTTGAACAGCTGCACAGATAAAATAACTTTGCTTATTTCTGCTTTCTCTGTGCCACCCTGTTTTTTCCAGCAATGCCCTCACACCCCTTCCTCCCTTAAGTGTGAGGGATCTGAAAGCCAGTTCACAGCTGTACAGAAGAACTGGTCTTATAACAGATCTTACCACAAACCCAGTATTGATATAACAGGAGGGACTGCTGGGCTACTTATTTTGCTTTCATTGTAGAATTTGAAAAGAGCTGCTTAATCAGCTTTCCTAACACTGAATAATTAGCAAGTAATCAAAGCTTTGCAAGATTTTTCAGTGGAGTATGGCACAAGCTGTTTTCACATAGTTTGTAGGACTAATTAGGAAAAAGCTATTTCATGCATAATTGCAGGAATTCAGATATATTTGTTCCTCTTAGTCTCCATGTGACTTTCATGCCTGAAGATAGGATTTCTCTGATTTAAAAAAAAATAATTCCGTATCAAAAAAAGTTGGTGATAACATCAACAGAACAGGGGGAAAAAAAAAATTAAAAAAAAAAAATAAAAAATCACATATAGATCATCTTAGGGACTTGTCTTTCCTGTAAGCCCTTTCAATTCCCAACAGCAATCATATTCCTGTCTCCCCTAACATAGGTGCACAGGTAACAAGACTGAACAACTACTTATTCACACATTTTGTTCTAGTTTGTCTCAGCTGAGTGTTTCCTGGGGTCACGCAAGCCTTTCAGGCAACGTTCTGCTCAAGAACCAGGTACTGGAAATCATCGCTACAGTTCTCAGAGAAGTCGGCAAGCCCGCATTCCGAGCTGATCCAGGGAAAGCAAACAACCAGGGACTGCACACTATTAACACAATACTAGGGTTCTGCAAGAAGCTCTCACTCCTGCAATTAACACACAGCAGATGTATTACAATTTTGAGACACGTTCTGTATTTTTACTCCTTTGGGAATGCTTTGTCCTCCAACTGAGCGGAAGTCAGAAACATGCCTCTACTACAGTAGCGCTAGGAGCTTGTGCTACAAGAACAGAACTGAAATAGGAGTAAAACAGACTGAGTTATCCTACAACCTGTTTCCGAAGATTAGCCTGATACTAACATGCCTTCAGGACTGGCAATCAACACAGCTTCATGCTTCTTCTTTCAGTGACATGTCACTATGGAGTGGCAACACCGAGATGACAAGTGTCTAAGATACCAAGTAACTAGAACCTCCTTAGTGTATTTTTAAAGGAAGCAACTGCTTTGCAGTTAAGGCACTATCCATAGTTAGGAATCCAATTTCAATGCTCAGCTTCAACACACTTATGTTACTACCAAACTCAGAGCGCATCAGGAAACCCTCTTTGGGCTCCAATTTAAAACAGATAATGCTTTGTTTCCTCTAAGGGTTTACAGATCCTACGGCCTAAGATCTCACAACTTATGTAATCAAGGCATCTAACACAGCACTGCTAAAAGCCTCTCATCTCCCCTAGAATGACTATCATTAAGTCAGCTTGACTTTTGAGATCCAAAAGGAAGGTTCATACAGCTGCACTCAGCACTTACTAGATAACTGATGTATTTAGGGCTTTTAAATAGGACTTGCAAGTTTTCAAAGTGATTGCAGAAGAGAAATACTGTAATCAAAGTCCTTGTCCCTCCGAAGCCTCATGAAACTGTAGTAAGTGCTTCATTTTATTGGCGAAGGTAAGGGCAGCTGCACCGATTCTGGATGTCCTTGAATGGAAGGGCAAGGATCTGCTTGCTCAAATACACAGTTGACATAAGGTCAATTTGAAAGTGGATTCAACAGGCTTAGAGCTGGCCTGTATGTCATTCCTTTATTAAACTAGTCACAATTATGTCCTCTACCCAGTAATAGATTTCACGAGTCTTCAATCAACTTATGGCACTTCAAAACTAATAACCATCCCTGCGTTCACTCTAAGTGCACAGACACACTATGAAAGTGTTACCTTCCTGTAAGCCCCAGACTTCTTCCCTAATAGAAATGAGATTATACAAACAGGAGCAAGTGCTGACTGTATCCATCCCTCCCCATTTCCACAGCCAGCGGGCTATATAGTGTTAGTATAGTATAACGTCAGCATATAGCTACTATACAGAGGGGCAGGGATGACTTTTTCCATACATCCATGGAGAGCCCTGCACAACAAGGCTTGGTCCTAAACCCAGGCACCCGAGACACTAACAATAATAAAATGCTTCACTTGGAACATGCTTATTTTTCCAAGAGAATACAGTGACATTCATTTGCACTCAGGGTTAAGAAACATGCTAGGTAGAAGAATGGTTAAGTGCAGCTTTTCTCCCTACAATACAGGTCAACATGGGAAAAAAAAAAAAATGTTCTACTTACTCTTTGGTCAAAAGCGGGCAGGATTTGAGTAGAAAGCGGGCCAAAGCAGAGTCCTGGTAAATGAGTTCAGGAGGGGCAGTTGGGCTTTTTAAATTCAAGCAGCGAACAATAACATAAAGAACAGCAGCAACCGCAGCTAGCTTCACCCCATCAAACACCGCCGGCAGCTCAGGGGTTTCCAGCATTGCACTCATGTTGAGCCTGGAGATTAAAAACCAACACTAAAGCTTTTTACAATATACTGTTGGATATGAAGATCAATTGCCATGTTAAATAGAAGACTGTGCTAACCAACTCAATTTGTCAGTTAACACTGCTACAAAAATCCTAGCTTATCAACTTTGACTAACAACTTTTAAGTTTATTTTGTACTGCTCTAAAAAACCTGATCACCACAAGAAATACAAGCTGGATGATAAGCTGGAATGGAGATTTATTCCTAATCAGTGCTGCACTAGAATTGCAATAGCATCTCAGGTGTCAAACCCTACAGCCTGCAGACAGTCAATACTTTCAAGATCCTGGCGAACACTATCCGTCTCAAATAGAAGCTGAGCAAAAAGCCAGGTGATGAAGACACATCAGCAGCTTTGGATGTGTGTTTCTGCCCAGATGTACAAGCAAGAACTTGAAAGAACTACTGTGTTAGCTTCCCAGCTTGAATTTTGAAGCTCCATGAGAATACTAGTACTAACTCCTGCATGTATGTAAGATGGTCACTTTATGTAATTTCTGTTAATTCACTGTAGATCTGCAGCTGAAGGAGGACTAGATGAATATCTAGTCTTTCAAGGGCTTCGGAGTAAAGGAAGTGGGGCAGCGGAGAGAATTAAAAACCCCACAATATAACAATATCCTTCCAGCTTAAAATCAAATTTCTAAACTGATCCAGCTTCTTTTGAACATAGGGTTCAAACAGCTGGCTGCAGTTATTACAGGGACATTTCATCCATACTGAAGGTGCAGGTTTTTCCCTGCATCTTTCCTCCCACATGGGTAATCCAGCAAGATAGCAACTGACAGGTCAAGTCTTACCAATGTTACTTTTTCTTCAAACTAGAAATAATTGGCAGTCCTCAGTAGACTTGTCACCGTCTGGATCCACGTACTACCCCAGTTACTCTGTGAGGAGAGAAAAGCAAATTGATTATTACTAATAAGGCTGCATCTCAGCTGGAATGGAAGAAAACAAGTTTATACAGAGGTCCCATTGCAGATATTGCAATTGATTTGTGTGTTCAGTCATAATCACTTCAACTCTGATCCATCTGCATCAAACCTCTTGCCTATAGACAAACTCCAGACTAGATCAATTGCCTACAACACATTAATTCATCTGCAGTATGCAAATACATCTTCATGAGTTGAGATAGATAGAAAGCAATAATGAAAATCAGTGCAACTTCAGAGGAAGGCCAAGCTATGAACTTCCAGAAGAGCACATAGTCACCTTTGCAGGACACTGACATTGTCCCCACTTACAAAAATTACCCAAACCCCTTCATATTTAAAAGACTAGAAGTAACATGCTACTGTGTTTCTCAGCTTTGTGTTTCTCAGCTTTGTGCAATATCTACACTGTTACTGAAGTGCGAAGCCAGTCTGAAGGAACTTTCCTGCTACTTTTACTCAGGCTAAGCAAGGCAGCTCGCTCCTACAGATGGAAGCTTGTAAACAGTCTCTGCTTGTTCCCACACTTGCTTTTTTGAGAAGTTACAACACATCACACTTCAATAACACCATGAGAGCCACCAGGAGGCTCAGATACAGCACCTGATTAACACGAATACACACGCACCAAGGCTCGTTACAAGAACTTGATGATGTCCATAAAAGTGGGATAGCTTTCAGCCTGTAACTGTAAAAATGTAAGCGATACTTACAATTAGAACTGGATTCCTTAGAGGCACAACAAACCAATGGAAAAGCTGGAGCTTCCAATAAAAAGCTCTAGAACCATCTGCTCTCTACCACAGCTGCTGCTTCCATCTCAGAAAATAGACCAGCAACACAGGCCATACCAAAGCCTTATTCTTCCTTCCTATCAAGAAGACAAAGCCCCAGAAGTACTTTTTGTACTCAATGCAGCTACACCAAAATTCCTCGGAAGAAAACAAGTCTGACATCAGCTATTGATTAACAGCATACTGGGAAGCTGCAAGCTTTTGCCACCATAACTGTCTGTAGCGCAGGAGAACAGAGGGTGAAGAAAGCAGAGACATTTAATATTGGACAACACTGAAGCTTTTGTTTTCCAGTTCTCAGCTTCACAGTAGAAAGGAGAGAAGTGAGGGCTACAAAAAGCTATTTATTCTTCTAATCAGAAGATTACATTGGCATTGTGTGTGTCAATGAAGAGTTCAAGTACAATGTTCAGCTGTAGTACATTATCTCAGTAGACTTTCACCAACGCTATCGCCAACTCCATAGGAAACAAGAGGCAAACTACAGCAATGGTTTCTCCAGGGAAGGTACAATCAGCAGAAGAGTGGATTGAGTTCCTGAACAACTGTGACTCAAGGACAACTACGTGCTTGAGCAAGTCTTTCCCAGCTAAAATTCCCTGAAGTTCTGTTGGCATCTTCCCTTGTTTTATTCAGAAAACTAGCAGATACTGATACAGAAGTTACCCAAGCCCTTCCTGCCACCTGGATTTCAAGCTAGTTCGCTGTTTACAGCTTTCACAGCATTAGTGAATTTGTTAAAAATAAAACTGGGCATGATTAGTCATTAGCATTTTTTAGTAGTGACTCAGTATAACTCATCCAACTAAGCCGTATGTCCCTGAGAATCTTCTCTCCCACATAATCTTCATATTACAAACATACCACATCTTTTTGATACTTCTATACCTTTTTTTTTCTTTGCCTGTCACTACCTTAAAAAAAAAAGCATACTAGCTTGGAATTACTTTCAGAAGAGACAGCCTGGATTATGCTTTGACACTTGTGAACAGTATTTTTCCCTTTTAGACAGTCTAAATACACATTCACTGAACGTACACACCTCAGGCATGTGCCAAAGGTTCATGTATTTGCCAGGACCTTTACCTGAGCTCAGATCAGTCTGTGTACAGCTAACAGAGATGGCACTGCTGCTGCAGTCGCACAGCTGTCTGCAGTAATTTAGCAACAGATCTAGTCCAAGATGCCTAGATTGGTAAACTCCATGTCCTACGGATCCAGCTGTGGCACTTCAGGTGCTTCCTTGAGAGTCTGGCATTTCTGAAGACCTAAACAGACCTGTCTCAGCCCGGGCAGATTTGCAGGGGCTGAGCCAGAGCACGCTGCTCTAAAATTTTAAGGGTTTAGCTTACTGAAATGGATTTGAGCTCTGCCTCTAATCACATAAGACAAATGCCTCCCTATTTACAAGCAGGGATGAGGTCACCTTGCTCCTGTTTTGTTAAACCCTTTTTGCATTGACCCAATAAACTTGTCTGTTTATGAAAAGGGACAGATACCCACAGTGTTGAGCCAGTCAAATTTTAATCTAGAATCTTCTCTAAATGGGTCAGCATTAATACAATCAGACAAACATTTAGCCTTTTCTGTATACAGAACACCAGACTCATTTTTGGCAGGCTAGACAAAATTAGCAGGAGTATTATCACTGGAGGCAATCAAGCCTGCCTTTTCATCCATCACAAGGTCTAAGATCCACATTGAAGAACACAAAGTTGAAGCTCTTGGGGCCAGGATGATATTTTGAAGCATTTTAAGCTTACAACTCTTTTTTAAAGAAATCACTTGTAGGCATGACAGCCCCAAAGACTGACAGTCTTTCATCTGTAGAGGTATAATGAGAAAAACCCTGTATCTCCCCTTTTCAGTCAGGAATGGAAACAGGTACTACAAAAGCCAGTGGTCAAATTCCTTATGTATTCTTTCAAAGACACTGGGTTTTGGGAAAGCCATCATCAACATATATACTTGCACAGTAAGTGAAGTCACAACTGACAAGTCTGAGACCTCTACACATTTCTGTTCCAGGTTTCCTAGGGAGATGAGATTCCACTAGGGACAGAAGTCACTTCACCCTGTGAATCAGCACAGCACACACACGATTTGGTTACTACCAAGCATTACAGCTCCTTCACCCATACCAAACCTGAGCCTGACTCTGCTTACTGGAAAGCCAACATTAAAAAAGCAAAGACATTAAAGAAAGTCACTCCCATAGGGTCCTCCCCTCAGGCCTTTTAACAAGGAACTAAAAGCAGACTCATTTCATTAGAGATGCTTTGGGCTAAAGTGAAGATGCAGCTGTATGGCACTGCCCACAGAGAGAGGAAAGGCAGCCTCTTTAAAATGGGCTCCACTAGCAAGACATTTTATGCTCCATTACATTCACTGAAGAATCTTGAAGGAATCCTGTTTCCAGGAATGGCAGTGTGATAGAAAAGCCTCCTAGCTGCCCTCCCACCAGTCAGCGTTCTGGCATACTAGTGCTTTCAGAACCCAGCTGGACACCAAAACACTGGAGTGTGCCTGGCCAACACTGAAAGCCTTTAAAAATCCCCTTTCCTCTCCTTTTACAGCTTCCACCAAGTAGTGTAACATCCTCTCTTCCCCATTAAGATTCAGAAGAGCCTAAAGAGGCTGCTTCTAGACAGACCAAGCAGACAGACTTCATTAACCAACTTATCAGACACTTCTTGGACTGGTTTCATTTATTTGTAGTGCCTGCCTGGGGAACAAAACTCTGACAGTACATCTGCTAGACAAGAGGAGAGCAAAACACGCTGCTTTAAAGAGCTGTGTCTAGGCAGATTCAGATCAGAAATAAGGGTTGGGTTTTTGTACCCCTCTTTTTTGAAATAGGGAGAAGGAAGGCTGTAGTTCCTTAGGGAATGTTTCCAGGCAATTAATCTTCTTCAATACCAGCTGAAGCTAATACCTCTTCCAGAAGACACACCACAAAACCAGAAGTTACAGGTTTGTCACTATCAGGTAAGACATTTAGAACCACCTTATGGAGAAGGGAATTTTATTAAGGAAAAGGTGGAAAGTCAGAGCACTACAAAGACTTTTAAACACAGCTAAGTTTTGTGCCAGCATATTATCTCACTCCAGGAAGCCTACAGAAGTGTGATGCTGTGAGCTTTCAATGGCTTAAATGCAGAGGAAGACGGTCAGAGACCACCCAGGTGGAAACATACACAGGGAACATATACACCTGGGAGAGACTCTGAAGTAACTTGTCTTGATGGGAAAGGCTGCCAGACTAAGTTTTTGTAAAGCACTGGAGTACAGTCTCAGGTCACACAAGCTACACGAGTACAGGAGTCAGTGCAAGAGGAATAATTATTTAAGCTTTATTGTGCAGTCCCATATCCAGCACTTCTTGTATAAAAGATGCTTTCATTTTTATGGGGAAAAAAAAGTGTTAAGCCTAAATTGTTCCTTTAAGGTCTCAAAAAAAATGACACAAACGCTTTACGGCCACACCAGTACTATGCCTCATCGGTTTAGGCACACAAAACAAGGTATCCCACTGCTTATTATGACACTGACATCTAACCAGCTTACCCCACGCAGAACCTCCTATTATCTTCAGTGGTAGCTCAGAAGAGAGCATGTCAAAAGCAAATGCTGAGATCATCTTGATGTATCATTCCATACTCTGGCCATTTAAAACAGACAATTAAGTCTCAGACCTCAAAGCACAGAGGGTATAATTAAGAATTAGCTGAGCACTTCAAGCACTTAAGCTTTCGTTCTCAGGAGATGTGGCCATGAGAGACAAAGTGCAGTCGTCACCAGGAGTCTGGCAAAGTCCACCACAGTTTTGTTGTCAAACACCTGACAGATTTTTATCTCTAAATAAACAGGGCACATTGACATGTCCCATCACAAGGATGCCTAAAAGAACATTATTTGGACAGCGCAGAGAAGTCCTTGGTGCAACTCCCTCCACTTTGTGCCACAGTCAGCACCCAGGCCAGGATTTGGCTGACTGGTGAGTATACAAAACAGCAGGTACTGGTTACACCATGTTCCAACAAGAGTTTCTTGGCTGGTGACTTCACTGGCATTTGACATTTTCACCAGACACAATACTTGGCTCATATTCTAAATTTGGAGGTACTGTGAGGTTACAGGGACAAAGTTCACAGCACGAGACACCATCAGCACAGCCAGGAAGGCAGGTGCCTTTAACTGGAGCTTTTTTCCTTTTTTTGACTTTGGGAAGTCCTACACCTTCAGAGCAGAAGCCAAGCACCTAAGCAAGCTGCCTTGGCATGCCCTCTTAAGAAGACACCTGAAACAATTCTACAGCCAACAGGGCCAAAGAGTCTTTAGGTCTTTCACTTCCCCAAGAAGGCTAATTTATAGTCAAATAAGCCTTGAATTCCACTTCCTTCCAACTACAGGAACTGCTTTTGTTTCTTCACAATATTTTAACTTAGGAAAATGGTTCTACTGATGACAAACATCTTTTGTATATTATCTAAGAAGATTGCTGCGTAGATTCCCTGCACATCACCTTATCTGGTTCCTGCTTGTCATAGATGGATTGAAAACCACTGCATTAGTCTTTATTGCTCACACTTGATGTACAAGATTGAAATAAGACACAACAAGGTTCTGATGACTCCACATAAACCAAATTAATTGCATCTTATCTTAACCGAAAGGCTCATGTTATTTAAGCAAACATAATTAATCGATTACTGCAGAGACGTAGGACTTTGTCACACCCTAACCACTGCCTCATGGAATGATAGGGCAGAGCTTCAGCTCCTCGTAGAAGAGGTTAAGCTTACTTTTGGGTACTGAGGGAGAAGAAATACCAGCTAGCACCTTTCCACAGTCTTACAGCATTAGCAGGTGTCACATATCTACCACATAACCCTGTGTCAGCAGGCAGAATGAAGCTTAAGGGAAGAAGTGGAATAAACACATTGCAGAGAACCTGACAATCCATGCTCAGCAGTTGAGGGAATGCTACTAGCATCAAGCCACAGCCAGCCAACTGAGCTAACACAACAGCAGTACAGACTAACCACCCCTGGAGTCTGCTCTGTTCCTTCATTGTATTTTGAATCACAGCATCATGCTGTTAAAGCCTCATGTACCCTTAGACTTCAACCGCTCCGTCCCCACACCATCAAAAAGCTCAGACGTACGTATCAGAGGAGCAGCTCAAAGTCCAAGCACATCACAGCTGTTTGCTCAGCTACAGGATACACAGCTGAGTAAGCGGGGAGCATGCTCCACACCAGCCTAGCTGTGCAGCACAGAAAGACCATCTACCACCAAACCACAAGACAAGACAGCTAACAACTTTGATATTCAAGACTGGTCCGGTTCATGCAGTCAGAAAATACCTGTATCTGACCATGATCAAAACCTGAGGTGCCACTTCACACTAAAGTCTTCAAACATCTTGCTTTTTTTTTTTTCCCCCCCGACAAGCAGCTCTGCTCCACAGCAGTACAGAAGATTTGCAGAGTCATTCTCTCAGAGTCTGCCCATGAAAGACAGAAAGCTCATGCCTGAGAAGTTTAATTCACATCACTACATTAAAAATGAAGCAACGAGACTTTAGCACAAAAGAACCAAATACAAAGAGACAGATCCTGTCCCACACACAGCTACCACTAGTGCAGAATACTCCTGTTCAAGCAGCATTCTGATAAAACAGAGGTTTTGAAGCACTAAAGCAGCCACCAGCAACTCAAAGTTTGAAGAGCTACACTCCTGCTGAGTCTGAGTGGGAGGTTAGGGATACTGTAGGCACAGATCTAAGGATGATCACTGCAAATGACTGTCCATCTGCTTATTTCACTTACTCCAATCTTTCATATTCACATATGTCCAACCAACACTTCAGAGAACTGGGTGTTCCAGTTAAAGGAGAGCCAGGCTTGAACACCCTCAGCATAATCTTTCTGGAGCCTGCACCTCTATGCAAAAGCATCTTTGAAGGTATACGTTTACAAGGAGGACAAACTGTTGAACAGTGAACTCCTCACTAGCAGCCAGTCACTTCTCCTAGCTGACTTCTTCCACGAGGACCCCACATTACGCTGTTTGAGTACTCAATGTCCTGAACAGGGCCGTAGGTCCATTATCAGCAACTAGTACATCAGAAGTTTCAGAAGGCTTTGGTGTTTGCAGGAGCTCAGTCAATATTAGTAGAGGAAGTTGCTATTGCTATTTATTTTAGTCAGACTGAACCTACAACGATGAGAAACTCAAGTATTTCTCAACAGTAGAGTAAGCAGTAAGCAACTGCAGCTCTTAGTAAATCCAGAGACACAGAATAAATCTTCTGCACATTGCAAAGTGCAACACTTCCTTCCACTGCTGTTACCTCCAACGGAGCACAGGCACAAAGGCGTTTCAAGCACCGGATAGTACAGAACCGCTTTGCAAAGCGTTTTGAGTTACTGCTGCCTGATGCTGGCAGAGTAAGGCCAGCAGAGACAATCTTTATTATTAAGTCAACTGATAGAGCTGGAGAAAAGACAAGCCCTTGGGCACAACAAGCCTTCCTAGAGCTAAAAAAGGCTAAGAGAGCTTCCTGACTAGGCTAGCGTCATTGCCACCCACGTATGTTGGGCAAGGGGGACTTTCCTTCTCTATAGGAAGGACAGACTGCCCTTGCACACTGAAGTTCAATCAACTGTACTGAGCTCAGTGAGCCGAGTTTGATCAGATCTTTTTAACTCCATATAAGCTTAACCTTCACAAGCTATTTAGGCTGAAGAAAGGCAAATATTTGCACACGAGTTCAGCCGATCTACAGCATGCATTAAGAATAGCAATTCAGAGCTATAACATAACATAACAGATGATCTTCCAAAGAAAGTCAAGCGTAGATGAAGACTCCAATGTACTAGCAGAACTATGATGATTTAGGTTTTTGCCAAAAAGTTGAAAACATCAGTTTCAGGCTGGTGTCTGCACCTTTCAAGAGGCATTACAAGCACCAAACGACCCAGCACATAGACCTTTTCTAGAGACTTTGCTGAATCCTCTTCTTCGTTCAAGTAATTCAAATTCTAGCACTGCCCAAGCTGGCAGCATGAAAACAAGGATGAAGAGGCAGGAGGTAGAGAGCAAGAAAGGTGAGTAAATGTGAATCCAGCAGCACCCAGGACATGTTTATTATCGAGTGGGATTAAGCTACAGCTACAGAAGGTTTGAATCACTGCTCTAGAGCTACAGTTTTCTACAGTACATCAAATTACATCTAAAAGTACAGTTGGAACTTAGTAGATTTGTATAACCTCTCCATATGCCTGTGTCAAGGACAAATGATATTATTCTGCCATCTTTCCTTCCCAATGCCACATCCCAGAACAGGGTGTTAATCTCTGGGTTTTCACATGCCAATTTTAATAATGCAGCTTTGTGAAACCCTAAGAGCCTAAGCTGCTATTTCATTCCCTGATCACGAGGAAAAAAAAAAAAAAAAAAAAAGCTTAAAAAGCTTTAA
>WHYT01015126.1:73842-87605 GCA_009806455.1 Tetrax tetrax | reverse complement strand
CGCTCGAGCCCGAGCGTGGATTGGTCGCAAGGAGAGCTGAGGGTGGGAGCGTGCTCCGGCCGGGATGCGCGGGTGCCATTGGCTGGTGGAGAAGCGGCGGGGAGGGACGCTGCGGTTCCATTGGCTTAGGGGCGTCTCAGTCAGGCGGAGGGCGGTGATTGGCGTCCGCCGGCGGGGCGGGGCGGGGCGGGGGGATGCCGGCGCCTGTGGGGAGCCGTGGTTGCCGCCGCCATGACAGAGCGGGGCAGGGCCGGGCCGGCGGGTGGAGCGGTGACGGCGGGGTGAGGCATCGGCCTCGCAGCTGGCAGCTTCTTGCTACCGGAGCCAACACCCTTGCCGCGGGGAGGAGGCGGCCTGGGGAGCGGCTCCAGCTGAGATGCACGTTCACCCTTCAGTGATACGGAGCTTGGTGGCCCCGAGGGCCAAAGACCTCTCCAGCGTGGCACAAGCCGCTGATAATGCATGAGAGCGTGCCCCGGGGCTGAGTGCTGGCCACGTAATAGTACGGTGCAATCAAAAATCTCTTAGGAACAGTATCTGAGAGCCTTAAAAATGGTATGTGCGCCTTCCTAGAATCAGAATGGTTTGGGTTGGAAGGGACCTTTAAAGGCCATCCAGTCCAACCCCCCTGCAAGGAGCAGGGATATCTCCAACCAGATCAGGTTGCTCAGAGCCCCATCCAACCTGGCCTTGAACGTTTCCAGGGATGGAGCATCCACCACCTCTCTGGGGAACCCGTGCCAGTGCCTCACCACCCTCATTGTAAAAACTTTTTTCCTTATATCTGGTCTGAACTTACCCTCTTTTAGTTTAAAACCATTACCTCTTGCCCTGTCACAACAGGCCCTGCTAAAAAGTTTTTCCCCATCTTTCCTATCAGCCCCCTTCAGCTATCAGGTCTCCCTGAAGCCTTCTCCAGGCTGAACAGCCCCAACTCTCTCAGCCTGTCCTCACAGGAGAGGTGCTCCAGCCCTCTGATCATCTCTGTGGCCTCCCCTGGACCCTCTCCAACAGGTCCCCATCCTTATGTTGGGGGCTTCAGAGCTGGACGCAGTACGGCAGGTGGGGTCTCACCAGAGTGAAGTAGAGGGGCAGAATCACCTCCCTCGAACTGCTGGCCACGCTTTGGATGCAGCCCAGGACGTGGCTGGCTTTCTGGGCTGCAAGCACACATTGCCAGCTCATGTTGAGCTTCTTGTCTACCAGCAGCCCCGAGTCCTCTTTAGGGCTGCTCTCCATCCCTTCATCCCCCAGCTTGTATTGATACTGAAGGTTGCCCTGACCCATGTGCAAGACCTTGCACTTGGCCTTGTTGAACATCATGAGTTTCGCACGGGCCCACTTCTCCAGCCTGTCAAGGCTTTAACATGCTGGTTTTGTTTCTTGTGGGCCCCTGGACCACCTCTGTGTGGCAAACCTGGCACCGGGGTGGAATTTGGGATCACCTCTTGGGCCTTGCCAGCAAGAGTGAAGGGATCTTCCCCCAGTCCCTCAGAAGGCACAGCAGTGCCCGTCCAGTTTCCTCCCACCAAGTGGGATATGTGATGGGGTCAGTGAAATCCACCCAGAGGCAGATGGGGCCTGCCACATCGGGAAGACACTGGAGGAAAAGAAATAAAAAATGTCCGCGATGCGATGTTTATAAACTTGCTTTTCTTGTAGCCTCCCAAAAGAGCCACGTGTTACGTTGCTAGTAACATCAACTGTTCCTAGCTATGTTAATGGTTGCTTTATATAACTGGATGGAAAAATCCTTTCCCTGATTTCAGACATTTTGTTTCCTCTGTTTACTGGCAGTTGGAGCTTCCTACGTAGAGAAAGCTCTCAAGGAGCAAGTCACATTTTCCAGAGAGTTATGTATCTGGAGAGATGACTAACTGCTGTTGACTGAGTCACGATGAAGAAGGGAGTTCTGAGGAAGGGCAGAGAGGGGACTGCTGAAATGGCAGTGGCAGAAAAGAAACAGCAGCAGCCCCACAGCGAGCACTCCGCTTCTCCTCGCTTGCTACAGATGTGATCCCGCACCACTCATTCAAACGAGAGCTGGATTTCTTGTCTTCAGCTTTTAATTAACCTTGTACAAATACCCAGGGCTTATGGTGGCTGCTAAATTGGTTGGCGATTCCGCGGGGCTGAGGTTTTGGTATGTCTGAAGACAGCTGAGTTATGCTTGTGATTGGGCTACGAGATAGGCTTAGCAGATAAACTTCCGGTATCAGCCTCTTAACCGAGTATTTGAAGAATGTGTTTGAGTTTGATTACAGAAAATTGCAGTCCAATTGATTCCAGGTGTACTTTGGCTCCTCACCATCAATCCAAGCAGGAAAACACGCCAGGAACTGGAGCTGAGCCCCCAGGCAAGGCTTTTATTTTAAATCCTTGAGGCTGTTGGAGATTTCTCTGACCTGGGAGAAGCTCAGCTGTTAGAAGAGAGCTTTCTTAAGCACACCCTCCCAAAGCAAAACAAAGCAAAGCAAACTCTTAGCTGCTCACTTCTGGTTGAGGAGGGGAAGTAAAGCGTAGGGCAGTCTTTTATAACAGCGATGCTCAGATGCATCGGTGAGGAATGAGAGCTGAGAACCGGAGACCACTAACACTGAAGAGGTGCCAGCACAAATTCACAGGTGGCTGTGGCAGTGGGAGCCCAGTTCCTGAGCTGTCTGCTTATTGCAAGCAGAAGAGATGTGGTGGAAAAGGTGCTGCATTTCCAGAAAGGGAAGGAGGAACCGGTGCAAATCAGTTGGTGTTTTGCTCTGGACAATGCTGGGGTGTTCCAGCTGCACCTTCTGGTGTGGGAGCAGAGATGTCTGGAGGGGAGCAAGCCTATTTGTGAATACAAACCCGGCTGCGGGCTATTAAAACAACCTACAAGCCATGGCTTGTAAAGGAAGCTGCCCTCCCTCTGAGTGCGTGGGGAGCTGACGTTACCAGGGCCGAGCCGGCGCGGTGATGAGCACCGCAGGGCTGGTTGGCGTGGGGAGCAGTGGTGTGTGCTGGAGGTGGAGCGCTCTGGCCGGGAGCCAGGAGCAAGGCTGTACCACTCGCAGCAAAGCAGCTCACGGCTCAGGAAATGCCATTTGAGCGGTAGCCCAAACCATCCCGTAAAGGAAGGGTGCTGGGGAGAGCTGAGCTTCATTCCCAACTTTGTAGGGAGGGATTTGCCAGCTCCAGCCCAGCAGATGTTTCTGTCTGATGTTCCTGCAGGGAAGTGTGATGGAGGTGTCCAGGAACACCCTAAAGCTTTGGAGACAGGAGAATTCCTCTTTGAGTAGCGTGGATGCTGTGAAAGAGGCCAAATGTGCTGCAAATTGTAGGCGCAGGAAAAACACACAGCTTTGCCTTGTGCTTCAGGCAGGCACTTACCTCTGTACAATGAGGCCAGAAAAAAGGCTGAGGATAATTTCACCTTTTTAAACCCAGCGATTGGGAAGGTACCAGGCAGAGAGAACTCAAGGTGGTGCTGAGCCAGCCTGAGACCCCCCCATGCCACAGCGTGGTGATGGTCACCTTTTGTTCTTCACATCCCTCTCTCTTTTGGCTGTTGCCGCCACAAGGAACTCAAACCCTTTTTCTGCTTCATTTCCCCTGCCCCAGCTTTTCTCCTGCTCAGCAAACTTGCCATGTGCTGAAGGACTCCCAGGGACTTTGCACCTCTGAGGAAACCTTTTTGCTGAAGGAAACATTGGGGTGTTGATCTCTGCCACTGTAGCGGGAGCAAAAAGGAAAATATCTTTTATGGCAGGGTTTGATTGCCAGCTGAAAAGAAGTGAAGTGCCTGTCAGTGACATGTGAGCACAAAAAAAAAAAGCTTTGCAGATGGAAATAAAGGCAATGTTTTTTTCCTCTTCTCCTACTCTGCCTTCCCTGCGGTGCCAGCGAGGCACTGGCGTGCACGCTGCAGAGCTGTGCCGTTTGAGAGCCCGTTGGATCTGCGTGCACAGTGCTCTTTGGACTCTTACGTATTTTCTGAAAATGGTGTCTAAAAGCATAATGGGCACTTTGCAGATCTCTAAATAGACCAGCTTCTGTCCTGAGGAGCTGACAACGTAGGGAGACAAGTGCCAGGGATGGAAGAGTGGCTGCATCATACAAACCAGCCGGGGAGGTGGCACGTGGCCCACCTGCTCAGTATTTTTCCATCACATTCTCATTCAGCTGCTCCTTGCCAGCTTCCAGCTCTGTCACCTCCTCAAAAGCTTCTGCTCTGGGTTTATTTAGCATGCTATTTATTTCCTAATTATAGAACTTAACTGACTAACCCCAGCCCTACTGGGTTACTGCTGTCCACCTTTCTGTCCCCTGTAGACCAGAGGCTTTGGTCTCTTTTTATGGCTGAAGGCGGTTGCTAGAGACTTTCTGATTCTCTTTTTTTTTTTTTTTTCCTGTTTTTCTATCAAACCCAAGAGGGCTCTGACTGCTACTACAGGGAGCTTCACTCATCGTTTCAGAGCAGATGAGCTATTGCATTCCCAAATTCTTTAGGCCAAAATAAAAATGCCACTGAGCTGAGCACTTTACCAGGCTGTCTTCCGCTGCTTCTGCCCACAAATTCCCCACAGCCAGCTCACTCCGTTTACCCCATGACCAGCCACAGCCGCTGGCTGGAGGAAGAGGTTTTGAAAACCACTCCCGGGCATCAGCAGTGCCCCTGGTCCTGCTTCTGGATGCTCCATGGCACTTGAACACTGCCTGGCTCTGCAAGCAGCCTGAGTGCTCTAGGGGAAGGATATGTCTGTATCTCCTTGAGATGAATCTGTACCACAACTCTCCTGAATTTTCCAGGGAGTCCGATGAGGTGAAATTCCTACCTCCTGCACCAAAAGCTGCCAGGCTGAGCAGACCTGTTCCCGGCAGCCACCTGCAATGCCACCTCTTGTTTGCTCGCAGCCATTTCTGCCCCCTTATCACAAATTTTGGTAAATCAAGACACAGTTGCAGGAGCCAAGTGATGCTTTGTTGCGTCAACTGTCCCTAAAGCCATCTGCACAAGCAAGGGGGTTACACGTGAGAGCATCAGGTATCTGGCAGGCAGTGAGAGCAGGGAGAGGAGGTATCTCTGGTGGGAAGCAGGATGGATTGGAACAAATGAATGTAGTAAAGCCAGAAGGATGTATGAGCTTCTCCTGGAGTGTTTCCAAGATGTCATACTGAATAAAGGAAACTATTTGTCTTCTGTTTAAGTTCTGAGTGGTCTGTCTGACGTGTGCCATTATACTGTGTTTCTGAGGTTGGAGTTTGGAAAAACTATGATTATCCAGCCTCAGAAAGCCAGCGAGGGAGACTGCTAAAGCCACAGTTTTTTTCAGTGGCTCCTTGTGAAATACCGTCTCTGAAAAAGTTGCATAGAAGTAGGGGAGAATGAGGGGTTGCAATCCTGCAAACGTAAATGCTTACCGCACTGATCAGTGCGATTATCAGTCTCCTGTAAAAATCCAAATTTTAGTATTGCCTAAGGAATGGGAAGTGGCTCTTCGTAGACAGCAATATTTATGGAAATAAAGTGAGCGGAGGCGGAAGCGGAGGCGGAAGCTAGTGGCTCGTGCCAAAATAGTGGGAATCAGGATAGGTCTGGGAGGTAGGGAGCACACAACTGTGTTTGGATGAGGGTGAGTACAAAGGAAATGGTTACGGTTGTGATTTGGGGGAAGGGGTGATGGTGTTAGGGTGCAGAGAGCCAGGGCTCTGTTTCCTGAAGATGTAGAGGGAAAGCAGGGGTGAGAGGAAACAGGCTTGATGCTGATGTGGGGAGGTGGGTTGTGGGTGAGGCTAGTGGGGACCATGGGAGTATGGTTTGGGGGGGTTGGCAGGTGGGGAGGAGGCAGCAAGGAGCAGTGGGATGGCAAGGATGAAGGGATAATCCAGAGCATCTCCATCTGCCGGATGCTTTCCTGGAGATGCACTGGCAATCACAGCTGAGTGGGAAGGTCTGCTGCCATGTCCAGAGGAGCACTGGGGGTGACCACCCTCTTCCACGGACAAGGACCTGGTGGGCTGCAGATCAGCCTTCTAAGAAAGCACAGCAACTGCAGAGCTACAGCCATCACTGGCCCCACGCCACTCCTCCAGCTGACCTCACCTGGCTTCGCAGGAGCACCACTGTCCTTTTGAAGACCCCGCTGGTACCACCACCACGTTCAATTATTGCATGAGCTGGAGGAAATAAACAGTGCTGCTGATGCTCTGTCATGATGACTTCTCCAGGTTGACACCACCTTGGCACACTACAGGCTCCACCTTGCAAAGCTGGTGTCTCAGCCTTTTGGAAACAATGTCTGATTTACCACACATCTGCTCAGAACAGATCAGCTTTAAGATCCTGATCCCTGAAGTTCCCATGAAATCCATCCTTGAATTTGGCAGGAGGATTTTGCCAGAGTTACGCAGGGCTGGATGTGTAGGAAGTGTTGCAGAACTGGGAGGATGCATGCCCAAATGGTGGTGGTGGAGGTCATCCTTTCAGATCAGCAAAGAGCTGCTGTCCCGGCGGAGGCTAGAGGGTGCTGTGCTGCAGGCAATGGGTGTCCTCCTCCCTTCCCTCTCAGCATTCCTTCAAACGCAGGTAAAAATTTTCAAAAAACGCTGCCTTTGAGCTGAGATGAAGACCAAGGTGCTGGCTGTAGTTACTAACGACCTCCGAGGCTTTTGATGACTGAAATATCAGCCCTGTCTAGCTCATTAGTTAGCACCCAGAAGGTGACATACAGAAAGGGTGGCTTTCCTCAGATGGGTGAAAAAGCAAAAAGGAGGGGACAGAGACAGCAGTGGGAAAAAGGAGTGAGAAAATCAGGAACACATCAGAAGATAAGGAAGCTGGGTGGAACAAAACCAGAGAATAGAAGAATAAAGAAAGAAAATAGAAGATGAAACAAGATCACATCGGCTGCTGTGTCCAATTAAGGGCTTCAGACCTGCTGAATGATGAAAAGGGAGATTTGCTTGGGAAAAAGATCAAGGAGCGCTTCTCGCTCGTGGCGGCTGAGGCTGAAGAGCCCTCGGCTGCTGGGGCAGGATCAGGCCCTGTTTACCCAGCTGAGGTGTGGTTAATCCTGAGCCCAGCAAAGAGCAGAGCTGAGGAGAGACAGAACAGGCAAGGAGGGGGGCACGGGAGACAGGGCTGTGTTTGTACAGCGGCTGACAGGCAGCTGCAAGACCAGGCGAAAACACGACACGCTCCCAAACAAGCGGCTCTCTGAGCAGATCGCTGCTCCCAGGAAAGCCTGCCAGCTAACCGCAGGCAACCGGGGCCAACGTGCCTCCTGCGTGGGGCTGCACGTGCTCTGCAAAACACAGCCCTGCCACCCCCAGGCTGTGGTTGGGGGGTCACTGTCCTCACTGCTGGCAAATCTGCTCTGGCTGCCTGCCTGCAGTGGGCGAGGCAAATGTGCAGGTAGATGTTTCTTTACCTTCCTAGGTCTTGACAACCTACCAAAAAGGAGAAGATGCAGACATTAGAAAGGAGGAAGATCACAAAGGAGACCCGTGTCACAGCTACCCTACAGGGATTGCACCTACCTCCGGGTCATGGGGAGGTTCTGGTGTTTGTTCAGGTGAGCAGCATCCATACAGCGTGGTGTGCCTGTGAAGCCAGCCCTGCTCACAGAAATGAGCCACATCAGGTCTTGACACAGATGACCTCCCTCATGTTTTTCACCTCAAGCTTGAGGTAGGATAGCAAGGACTGGAAGGGAACACCCTAAATTAGACACGTGGGGTTACCACCCACACCCCTAATAACTGCCCTGGCCCCACCACGTGCCCCAAAGGTGATGCTAGAGCTGTGTCCATATGTCCCTGGCAACACCTCCAGGAGGCACAGATGAATGTGTCCCAGAACATGGACCAGAGGGAATGCAAAGCCCTGGTAGGAGCTAAGAGGGGCTGTGAAACTCACTCATTTTCACTCACTGTATCTACTCCGGATGTCTCCAGCGAGAGCCACTGGTTTTACTGCTGGGGCTGTCAGGGCAGTAGCCCATTGCTAGCTGGGGACAAGCGAATACTCAGCACTGGGGCTAGGACCATTTAACTCCTCTGAGAGCCACTGGGAGGATGTAGAATGGTGGGGTTTGCACCCAGTACCAACTGGGCCATGTGGCAGGACAAAGAGGTGAGAGGGAACAGTGAAATGTGAAAATGCCTGGAGGGGGTTTGATGGCAGAAGGCAAATCATTTCGTGTCGTAATAAACGCTCTGATGGAGGCTGGACAAGGTGAATGATGTGGTGGGAGATCGCACTGAGAAGGAGGGGTGACGGCAGAGGACGTATGGGGTACAACTACAGAATGGATGTCTTAAAAACACATTTGTAAAAACTTCCCATCAGAGAAGGAGAAGCACTTGGAAGACTTTACAATGGTCTGATACAAAACTAAGCTCTAGGAAATCTCCTTTGGAGGAAATTTGTGAAGCAGCCAGGGGATGGGTGGATACCCCTGCCCCTCAGGACACTTTTTGTTTCTGCTAAGGGGGTCTTCACCACTCCAAACAGTGTGTATGGAAACTGCATGGGACGTCTGTGGATGTGCAGAGCTATCAGCTGGCTTCTTGCCCAGGGAGCTGCTGTCGCTGCTGAGACAGGAGGTGGCACGGCCCCAGGGAGAGCGCTTGGGGAGGACACAGCTGCTCTGGCAGTCCCGCGGCATCCCCTGCTCCGGCCTCGTGTCCCCTTGGGTGCGTGCTGCTCCCAGAGCTGGCTACGTGCGCTCCTCCATGGCAGGTCTGGACGCCCCGACCAAGCAACAGCCCCGGTCAGGCCATGGCCATGGCTCTCACAGATGGGTTTCATTGAGGACACATCTGGCCTGGAGCTTGTTTTCATTTCCTTTTGAGGAAAGGAGGAGTCATGGGAGAGGAGTAACTGAGCAGCTGAGCCGGCTCTCCTGGACACAGACTGCGGTGCCAAATGAGCTCCTGTTGTGGTTTCCGCTGAGGCTCTGGAGGCTGCAGCCCAAGGGGCTGGAAGCAGTGGAGAAAGAGCTTCAACCAGTGCAGGATCTATCAGGAGAGCAGCTTGTAATCACAAGGGGAGGCTCTGACAGGTCTTGGGGCAGGGGGGATGTATGGCCCCAGCTGAAGGCACCGCATGCCAGGAGCTTGCCCCAAGAGAAGAGGTCCTACAGGAGCCAACGTCCTGTATGGATGGTCACCAACCACCCCACACAGGGGCGCAACTGGCTCCAGGTGGCCTCCAAGAGCCACCTTGGGCTGCGGGAACTGAGGGAATAAGGAATGTGTTTGAGATGCAATCACCCCAGATGCCCCTGCGAGATTGCGCGTCTCTGTGAGAGAGGGAGGGAGATGTGCAGGGACCTGTGCTTTCCTGCTACAACCAGCCATAGATGTGGCTACTGAAATGTATCTTAAAAGGCCCCAAATATGCCTGTCTTCAGGAAGAAATGAATTCCAGAGCTGTGGCAGATCTCCCTTTGCCTGCCAGGCTCTGGGGGAGCTGAGCAAGTGGGAGGCACGGAAAGGGGAGGGGGGACGGGCAGAGTTCAAACCTTCTCATTATGCTCTGAGATACAGAGATCAAAAGGCGACTTCACAGATTAATGAGGCCCAGGCCTGGGCAGAGCCTCTCCCCAGCATGGATGGGCGTGCTGTAATGAGCAAACTGCTTCTTCTTAACCAGCCGGTAAGACAGGTTCTGGGCTCCTTGCAAACCCCGCGGCCCAGCTCGTTAGAGTTCATTAGTGTCGTTACATATTCATATAGCATTAGCGCCGTCAGGCCTCTGTTGTTTGATCAGGCTGCAAGCTTGCCTTGAGCCCTACCAGCCTTGGAGGACCTTCCACCAAGCGTATGCCGGAAGCACCAAATCGATGGCGTGAGTAAGGAGGGGTCTTGTGAGCATGATAAAAGGATGAGGATATGGTCCCCTCCACAAAAACCAGGGTTTTCAGAGGAACCTCAATGATAAAAGTTATCAAGTACACAATTTAGCGCTTTGTCTCAAGGCAGGAGCTTGCCAAGAGCTTCCTGAGAAAGAACAAAAGAGCCATGGCTTATCTGCCTATTGCATCTGCTCGGTGCTCGGCACATCAGGCCGCTGACGCTGCTAATCCATAAGCGGTTTCGATTGGGTATGACGGCGTACCGCGGAGCGTCAGTTTGTGTTACCGGGTGGGTGCTTTCAACCAACAGGCTAGAGAGGGGCAAGGCGAGTCTGGGATGTCTCTGCTCCATCCTTCCTGGGCAATACCCTGGGACTGGCACCGCAGGGAACAGCCACCACCACCACCACCATGCTGTCCTGGCCGGTGGTCGATACTGGTCCATCGTTGGCGGGGAGACAGCTATTTCCCAGGGTGGTTCTCCCTATAGCAGACAGAAATGTCCTTTGGAAATGCTGCTGGTACCAGGGGGTGCAGAGGGGGTGTGTGTAAGAGGCCAAGCCCACCCGTCTGCCTTTTAGACAGGCAAAATAAAGGGAGACATGTCCTTTCCTAGAGTCCCTCCAGCCCTTGGTTCCCCATCTGTCAAATGAAGATGAAGGCAACACCTTTTCTCTGGGAGATACGCATGGGTAAATCTTTAAAGACTGCAAAGCACTGCAGTTCAGAGAAGGGGGTTACATAAAGGTGCTTATATTAAGCACCTTACACAGACACACCAGCTCTAAGCTGGATATAATCTTGTTTATTGAGGTTAGAGTGAAGGACTTGAAGTTAAACTGGCCAGGATCTGATCTGAGTTCTGACACGATCAGTGGTGGGAATGGAGTCAAACAGAGGGATGGTGCTGCCCTTTGCCTTCTTCCTTTTAAATCACAAAGCTTTACGTACCCTGAAGGGCACTTGTATCTGTACCGAGCTTTCCATGCCCTGAGGATATTCAGTATCTAGGTTTCTTCAGATAGTCCTGAAGTTCCCGGTACCTAAACATCAGCATCCCTAAATGTAAACCCTAAGTTTAAAGAAACTGTCGCCCTTTTAGTGGAAAGGGCAGAGAGTATGGAAAGCTTTTTTTTTTCCTCTAGAAAATAAACAGAGAAGTCCAGCCACATGCAAGGATTGTCCCGGCCAGTGAATAGATTCTGCAGCCGTTAGAAACCACGCGCTGGCACGCCAGCCGGCACTGACGCTGGCTGGGGCTGCAGGAGGTTAGAGATGCTGGCACGGAGCACTTGGTTATCCTGTTAGAGGGATTAGGAGCAGACTGGGGCTTAATCCTCTGTGATGGCGCCGCGGATTGCTTCTCCTTCCCACTCAGAGTGGCTGACGCGTGGCAGGATGGGTTTCTTTTGGGCCCTCAATGCTGCAGCGAGGGAGGAAAGCCATGTTGCAAGGAGGGTTGTGGAAGTGTTTCGGATGGGTAATTCCTGTGGGGTGTAGCGGCTGCCTTTCTTTTGAGATAAACCTAATCCAGTGAACTCCTTTATAGAACAGATAGCTGAAACAATAGGGGCTGCCACCCAAAAAAAGATCCATGCAAAGACTGAGCGGGACTTTGGTGGTGGTGGGGGGGTGTCATTGCTACCTGATGGTGTGGGGGGAGAGGTCCCATGGGTCAGAGGTGAGTGTCTGAGAGGGAGTGGAGAGAAGGAACACGAAACCTTGGTGATACATGAGCCATCACTCCAAACTCGTCGGCGGTGAGGCGCACCCTGGCCAGATTTATGGTGGATGGGGATTTATGCTTGAGCAAGGGGCAGGCTGTGTATTGTTCGCCTCCCTTGTTCATGGGAAAACATCTTTGTATAAGCTGGGAAATAAAGAGGATTGCATCAGAGAAACACGCAGCCACATCATCTATTTTCCTCTTTATCACCCCAAATACGGGAACCAGGATATCAGCTATCTGCAGAGCTCAGAAAGGGTTACAGCACAGCAAAGCCTGGCAGATCTCCATGCAGAAGAAACCAAACCCAGTGGTAAATCCTGCTATAACAAGGCCTAAGTAGTCCCTACAGAAGGGAGTGAAATTATGCCTGACCTTCGACCTACCCAACTCTTTCAAGTAGAGCCATCCCTTGCGAAAACTTGGCGGCTATATGAACCTGGGGTGTGGTGTTCGCCTGTGAGGGCTGACTCCATTCCTCGCTGCTTCCCTGTCCTTGACAGGTTGCTCCTCTGTCTTCTCTGTCTCCCATAGCCAGAGCTTCCCTCTTCCAGCTGGAACAGCGCAGGCTCTTCCCAACCCCAGTTTCTCATTGGGAGCCATCGCAGGTCTTCATTCAAAGAGCCACTGGTGCCTCCAGGAAGCGCCATTCCCTATGGAGAGCATCGCTCCGCCTGGCCTCCACCACTTGTTTTTTAATATCCTTTCCCATGCACGTTCCTTGGAACATCGGCATTTGTGCCCCTGGGGACAGAAGGAAAACATTTTGCTTTCTGTTTTTAGAAAGGCTGATGATTTTTCCTCAGCTCCCTGTGGGTCTTGCGTCCTCTCCGAGACCAATCCAGGCAGTAGACCCTCAGGAGGCAGAACAAACACCCTTGTCCTCGTTGCTCGTGCACAGCCCTGGGAATCTTGCCCTGTGCTCTCCTCCTCCTGACCTTGCTTTCCTCTGAACACCACAGCAGTAATTACCCTGAGGTTGAAGGGTTATTCGAAAGCAAGGACTGTGTCTTGTCTGCTCTTTCCTTTCCAGCTGCTGTTTCTTCCTGCACTGGAGTTAAACTCTGCCTGGAGTTTCCTTTGTGTTACTATTACTGAAGGAAATACCAGCAGCAAGGGTGATGGGTCTGGGTGGGAATACATGGCCCACTCCCTGCATTCCTCACGCCCTGGTGCTCCAGCAATGCTGCCAACAGCCGTGCAAATTGTCAGCACGCTGGGACAGCTGGACCTGCTGGTGGGCCCATCCCCAGGGTGTCGCTCCCAGTCTGGGTGCTCTCACAGGCTCTGGTTGACCTCAGTAGCTGGATGCTGGAGATGGGAAATGGAGTGGAAAGACTGGTCAAAGTGCATGGCGCACGGCTGGGCTGCCCGGCTCGCTGCCGGCTGAGGTGGCTGCCTTGCCAAAGCCAGAAATGTAGCAACACTCCAGCAGAGTCAACATGTAAATATGAGCAGCTGGAGTGTCTGAGGTGGGTTGGTTAATGCTGAAATGGAGGGTTTTGCAAGAAGAGATAAAATCTGCTTCATGTTTCAGAGAAGGGCTTGAAGTGGATTTCCATTGTGAGGGCAAACAATCCAGCATTCCCGCACCATGCAGTTCCCCGTACCCTCTTCCGAAGCGTTTGCTGCTGAATATGGATTTAGCCTGGACGTGCTTTAGCCTGATGGTTTCTGCCTTCCAGGGCAGAGCATTTTGCGTGGCACCGGCTCCTCTGGAGAGCACAGCTGGACTTTTCCAACCCTTGGGGGCCAGGCACAACTCAAAGGGGAGCTGGTTTGTGGCTGAACCTACAGACCTGTGGTGTGGTGCTTTGGGCACAGAGCTGCTGTCGTCCCCGTCCCCCCCTCCCAAACCCCTTTCCTGTGCGCATCCGACCTGGCTGCAAGCTGTTTTCCTTGATGCTGGTTAGGAGGAGTTTAGGAAAACCCCATGCCCGCTGGCACGCAGGGTGCCAAGGTTGCCACTGGGTGCTCACGCACGCCCGGTCCCTGCGGAAGGGAAGCCCCCTCCAATTTTCCCCCGACCGACGGAGAGAAAAGTGAGGGTTTCTGCTGCGAAACCTCCCGCCAAGTGCTGGCAGCCCCAGGTCCAGCTCCGCACCCCTCTGCCTGCCAGCCGGGGCCGGGACCCGTGGCTGGGCCCCCCCCCGGCATTCTCCCCGCACCCCCCACCTCCTCCTCTCCGTGGGGAGGGCCCCGCG
>WHYT01015126.1:8298-41731 GCA_009806455.1 Tetrax tetrax | reverse complement strand
TATTTTTTTTTTTTTTATATATATACACAAAGGTGGGTTTGTCTTTAATATAATTATTTTTTTCCCTTATATGACAAAGAAGCAACAAGAAGAAGAAGAAATCGACTCTGTTAATATAACTGTTCTGTTAAAAATCTCTCTTTCTCTCTGGCTTTCCCCCTCGGTCTCTCGCGCCGGGCTCTAATGGGTGGGTCTGTGCACGGCTCTGCCGCTGGATCTCGACCGGCTCCTGGGGCTCCTCTTGTATAGCCTGCGCTGGTAGTTGGAGGCTGCGGAAAAAGGCAGGAGAAGAAAAGGCACCTTGTTAGCAGGAGCTGGGACAGAGACGCTGCTTGTCCCGCGCTGGCCTCCCCGGCCCCCGGCTCCCTGGAAAAACACGGGCAGCCGCAGGCGGGCAGCTGTGTGTGCCCCGGCGCCAGCTTGCCTGCCCATGCACAATCTGCCCGTCTCTTGCCCTGCAGCTGGGGTTTGCTTCATCCAGGGGTGAAGGTTCCCGGTGCTTACCGGCAGCCTAGGCAGGAGCATCCTCTCCAGGGATGCTTGTTCTATCCCTTCCCTGTGCCCGGCCAGGGGTGGGCATGGGGACCGCTTCCCCATCTTGCCTGCTGCTCTACCAGTCCCTCCCTGATCCCTTGGGATAGGAAGGGAAATATCCATCAGCAGTGGGATGTGCTGAGGGCACAGGAGGGGAAACGGCCCCATCTGGCTGGCAGGGACAGGGTTTCTGCCTGATCTTTGCTGCCGGTCTCCCCTGAAGCTGGCACCACTCCGGTGTGATAATTGTGGGAGGGTTTTGATGGAAGCAGCGAAAGCTGGGAACAGCCTAGGTCCCTCGATCACTGCTGGTCCATGCCCGAGCAGCCTGCAGCTCTCTGGGTCCGCAGCAGAGCTAAGGGAATCAGTGGCTTGGTCTGCTCCATGAAGCCGCCCTTGGATACCCCCTCCATCCCTCCTCCTTCCATCTCCTCCCTGGGGCGGAGGTTTGTCCCTTAAGCACGTATTGACTTTCCCTGGCTGTGGGACCGTTGGCTTTAGCTGGAATTGCCCAGCTGGACCAGAACCTGGCAAGAAGGCCACTGGACAGATGTGATTTGGCTGAGGTCGATGAAATTATTGGGAAGCTGCAGGCGAGCAGGGATCGGACAGGGGTGTTGGCAGGCCTGGAGTGGGCTGGGACGCCAGTGGGAGACGGCTGGCCGCCGTCAGCTGGAGGCCTGACAGAAGGGTCAGGAGCCCAGCCCTGCCCCTTGGCTTAGCTCTGCCGCAGGGCTCCTGTCTGCTCCCAGGGCAGGAGGATGCTGGGGAAGGGCTCTGGGAGACCGCAGCTCCCACCTCCTATTCTCTCTGCTGATACAAGTGGTGCCAAAACTCACCCTTTCAGAAGCCAGTTCTTTTTCTTTCCTTTCTTTAAGTAGCCTGGGCCCTTGGTAAGCTCCTTGTCACCCTTTCCTGGCTCTGGAGCTGCCTCTACCCTGCCTGGGTGGAGAAGCCTGCAGGGCAGGAATTGCCTGGGCTGCCCCTCCAGCCAGCCCCTGTGGTCCACACCAGCCCGGAAGATGCTAGCTCTCATGGCTCCCATCATGAGGGAGCTTTCGACAACTCAAGGGGACCATGATGACCCCTTCTGCCTACTTCAGAGCTAACCTGCACCCTAAGGTGATGCCCCCCTCATTCCCACCTTGTTTTCCCAGCTGCAGGGATGCGGCAGCCCTATCCCGAAGGCGAAGAGGCTGAGACGTACGGTTTATGCAGGATATCCGCGGCTCCTCCCACTGCCCGTTGGGCTGGCACTGAATCGTGGGCACGTGGCGCTGGATGTAGCCTTGGTTGCACTGGTACCGCACCATGGAGTTTATTTCATAGCGGTCCTTCTTCCGACCGAAGGTCCTGGCGTTCTCCACCACGGGAGGATCCCCACAGACCACTGCAGGAGATGGGCAGAGATATGGAGAGCTCGAGGAGTCCTGCCTGGCTGGGTGGGCAGCTGACACCCGGGCAGCTCCTGCTTGCCTGGTGCAGGCTGGGCACGCACAGCCACGTCACTCCGCTTCTCCTGAACCCTGTTCCGTGAGGTCTCTAAGTGCTGGAGGGAGGGAGTGTGCAGTGGCTGCTTGAAAGGTGGCTACTTCTGGGATGGAAAGAGGTAGCTGTGTCCACAGCCATCCTTGCCCAGCCCTGAGAAGCAGTGGGAGCAATGCTCTCCCTCATATTCCCCCCCGTGGAATAACATCTCTGATCTAGAAGGTGTCCGGGTTCCCTCTGGGCAGGTGCCATCACCTGAGCCTGCTGGACTTTTTTTGCTAAGTCCACAGAGGGATCATTCCTTTGTTTGGAGGAGGACAGATAGAGGTGATACAAAAAAGGAACAACTGAACTTTTGGAGATTCCTTTGAGATTGCCTCTGTCCACAAAATTTAGGGGCAGGGGAATACGGAAATTCTGCAATGGGCATTAAAATTAAGCAGTGGTCTGTCTCAGGGCTCCATTCCTGCCTCCTGGAGAGGTGGTGAGAGCCACATCACAACAGCCACTTGTGTCCATGAGGGGGCACGGAGCTGGTGAGTGGGAGTGATGGCTCTGCCCGGGGACATGAAACCCTGGCCCTGGCAGCCCCACAGCCACCGCCTGAGCTCCCCCATCCTTGCCAGCTTGGTGTGGGGTGCTGACCTGTTCCTTTCTTGCAGGTGAAAGGGAGGTGATAGTTGCAGGGGACGTCGTTCCATTCGCCTTGCTCGTGCCAGATCATCACAACGCAGTCCTCACCGGCCGCGAAGAAGTTATCGGGTTGGTTGGGCCGCCAGTTCTCAAATTGCTGCCGAGAGAGGAAAGCCCTTTGCCTAAGGCTGAGCCCTCCCTGCTCCTACTCCCTCCTTCATCCCTGTTGCTGCCTCACCCATGCATCTCACCAGCAGAGACCATGAGTTGCCAGCACTGCTACTACAGCAGTTATTTCTATCGCCATGGTGCCTGGGAACTTAGCTGACCACCTTTACTACAGGCTTGGAAAGCCCTTCAAAGTTTAGGGCTGCCTCCACTCAATGCCCAACCCAAGCACTCATCACGTAACTCATGGGGCTCTTCCCACCCAATGGGAACCTCTTCCCTCCCACCGAAGGCTAATGCCTGCCCATGCCATGGGCTGCAGGCTCACCAGGGAGTGCCCATCGGACCAGCGGAAGTCGTTCTCCACAGCTCTGTCGCTGAGGCCAATCCACTGGTAGTCCTGTGCGTGGCCTAGAAGAGCCAGAAAGGGAAAGAAGATCGTGTCATGGTTCCCTTACACCTTATCAGAAGCGTTTCTTTGCCATTTCAGCTGTCTCTGGCCCTGGAGCCTTTGGGTCATTTGCACCTTTGGCTCCTTCTCAATCACTGTCCCCTGATGTCCTTTTTTTCCTCCACATTGTGCTTGTCCATCTCCCTCCTGACTCGACGTGGAGCCACCCACGCTGGCATGGGTCACTGCACTTGTTGCAGCAAGTGAACATCTTGTGAACAAGCTCTGTCCTAGCCAAGCCTAGCCTTCTGTCTTACAGCTGGACGATCCTTCCTCTCCCATGCAAGGGTGAGGCCTCATTAGGAAACATCTAAGCACTAGTGGAGGAAACTGTGATTTTTACATCATTTTGGATAAATCTGCCCATAGGATGGATCCCTGCCCAGTCTCAGGCTGCCCTCAGCACTCACTGTTCACAAATTCTTGCTCCTCTGGGGTGATGATGCTGCTCAGGTGGGCTTGATGTTGTCGGCATCTGGTCTCTGCATCCATCCAAGTCTCCCTCTCTTCAAAGTGCCTGTAGCAGTGGCCTTGGAACTTGGTCCAGCCTTCCTCACAGTTTTCCAGGTCTGAAATACACAAAGGAGGAATGAAAAGGAGTTGGCGGATGGGTCTCGAAGCCTTCCAACTCACCTCTTAGCAGCTCATGCTGTCATGGCATAGGACAACACATGGTCGCTTCCATAAGAAGGAAATCCTGACACTGTTGTCTCTGTGAAATCCCGGGGAAAATGATCGGAAGGCATCCAAGACACACACAGAGAAGGGAGCCTGTGTTGACCACCCTGTATTTGCAGTAGTGTGACCAGTGGTACTAGAAAACTTGAACAATACAAACTTATTCCTGAGCAATTCAATCTCCATGTCATGTTCCTGGACTCTGTTTTTGAGGAGCTGACCAAGCAAGAACTTTTCTTTTCCTACTTGTGCTGGCCTGCAGAGCTTTCCTGCTTTGGAAGGAAGCTCCAAAACCTGAATTCAGATGCCCAGAATCAACAGGTATGTGTTGAAAAGGAAAGAGAGGGGATAGCCCAGGTTTGGGTAGTCGCATCGCTTGGTGTGGCTGTGGGGCTCTGGAGAAGAGAGCCTACCAAGGTGGGAGAGAAAAGATGGAGGCAAGAACTTACCATGGCAGAGAGAGAAAATGAAATCTCAAGGAAAAAGCTTGGAAGCTGCTAGAGAAGTACAATTTTTTTTTCAACTTCTCAGAATATCTTTTACTGAAGAGCTGAACCCATTAATTAAAAAAATAAAACCGCAGATGAGGGAGAGCAGAAACAAATGGAAAAACCACTAGAAAAGAGTTTCAGCAGCTCCTATGCAATGCAAGACCACACATCTGCTCCATGTGACTGAAGGAAACAGAAAAAGAAATGTGTTTAACTCAATCGTTCAGATGCTCGATCTACCATCCTTTCTCAGATACTTGCTGCTCTTGGAGTAGTGGGATTTCATGAGTCCTCATGCCTCTCTCCCTTTCCAGTAATATTTTTCTATACTCAGTTTCTTTCTTCTGTTGTTAAACTTGGTAAGTCAAAGCATTTGTCACCTTCAGTCACACTAATTCCACCTGATCCACCCTTCTGGTATTCTTCCAGCTCTTCCAGGAGATTGCAGACACTTTGTAGATCTTGGAAGGGTTGGTAGTTAGTTGAGGCATCTAAAATGTTTTCTGCCTTCTTCAACAGCTCAAATAGATTATCTGGAAGTAGCTTAAGCTCTAAGAATTCTTGATGTTTGCAGGCAGATTGCTTGCTCAAGGTGAACAGAGAACATGCTCTGTCTTTTGAGATTTAAGAGCTTTTTCCAGCAGCTTGAATGTCACCCCTTGTTGTCACAGCCTGGGGATGGGACAGCACATGGCAGAGAGCTTCAGCAGGACATTTCCTAGGAGAAAGGCCACTCTTTCCTACACAGCTGTTACTTACAAGAAGATATGTCAGCAATCGTCTTGGAAAAGCTTGTTCCCTGGTAGGGACACTATGGTGGTGACAAGAAGGACTGGTTGTGTGCGCAGACAGCAGAGCTCACCTACAGCATCCTGCTGTTCTTGGAGACCGATAGATGTTATAGAATGGAAGGTTTCCTCATGGGAATAATGAAGGTTTACATTCACTACTGAATTCATTCAGGGCACTGGCTTCCTCTTGCATCTCCCAGGCTACAGGCCCCGGGCATCACAGCCCATAAATCATACAAGAGAGGAAATGAAGTCTGGCTTGGAACAAACAAGGTCGTAAGTGGCTGCAGGGTAGAAAGTCTCTTGTTCTGTTACAGGGATCTTCAACAACAGGTATCAGGGATGGGGAAATCAAAGGCTGATTAGGCTGCATTAGGAAAGTGATGTTAAGACAGATGGTCCAATGATCCCGAGGTGCCTTCTTACGGTCTACTCCATATGTTCTTATCAGAAGCAGAAAGAGAGATGCAGAGAAAGTGTAGGAGAAAAGCCAATACATATCATAATTACTCGCGCCAATGTGAAGAAGACACTGCAACCTTTTTCTTCTTTTGTTTGAGCAAGGCAGGAGAGCTTCCTCCCAGCTAAGCTGATAAAAGTTTGGACTTCCATCAGCTTTAAGAAAAAAAAAGCACTCTTTTTTTTTTCTTTCCTTGTAGAAACAAAAAGAAGTATTAGTGCAGGTCAGAGTACCTAATTTTGATTGAAAAATAGGTCACTTCATGTTCTCTTGAAGATACACATTCCCTGCTGATTTTGCCACAGGAAGCTGAGTTGAAGAGATGACAAAAATGTCATGCTGTGTCAAATTGGTGGAGATTCCTGGAGTGAATGAGGCTTCTGTCGGCTGCATCTTCACAGAGAGAAACACAATCATTTTGCGTGGCTCAGTTGAAGCATCCTTCCGTGAAATTCCAGTCCAGCAGAGAAAGTTTGCCTGGGGTGAAGATGTACTCAGATGTTTCACTACTGTTACAGATGAACAGAAAGACCCTTGACCCAAAGAGACAGTGACTTCTGTTACGATCCGTGTGGAGCTTCATGAGAGAAACTTGAAAAAGAGAAAGCTGAAGAAGACACAAGAAGCTCCTGCTTAAGGATCTTAGAGGACACAGTGCTGTGATGAGCAAAGTTATCAAAATACATATGCAAAAGTCTCAAATCTTTTCCCTACTATATTTTACGCTGCTGTTAGCAGTTAGCTCACTGAGATGAGGGCAGGACGGATGGAAGCATTTGGGATCAGCTTTTTTGGGGGGTAGGGTAGGAACTAGGTAGTGCAGCAGTTAGTAAGATTAGCTGAAGCCAGGTAGGCCGTACCGATCTCACACAGGTCCCCTCCGTAGCTGGGAAGGCATAAGCATTTGAAAGAGTCGATGCCATCAACGCAGGTAGCTCCATTCAGACAGGCGCTTGAGTGGCACTCATCAGTGTCTGCAAGAAAGCAAGGGCTTCCATTAGGGCTCTGGGCAGACAACTCCACCAACAGGAGAACTTGTTTCCTTGCTTGTTTAGGAGGGAACATCAGTTGCTTTGGCAGAACTTGGGAGTTGCTAGGGTCTTACTTTAAAACATACTACCGCTGCTGCTGGAAGAATGAAGGCAAGAGACCCAACCCACCCTACAAAGAAGACATTTATTCTCTGTCACGTGGTGCTTGAACACCACTCTGAAGATAAGCAAGCTCAGCAAGATGTATCCAATACATAGCACTCAGTGTCTTTGACAGGTGTGGTAACTCTTCTTTGTCTGCTGCCTCTGCCTGATGGATCGAACATGCAAACTTGTGTCTGTGTCTCTACCAGTTATATGCCTACAAGGAAGAGCCTGGAATTCTCATAAGTAATGGAAACATCCTGAAATAGATCTCTATCTCCTAACTAGCCTTCCTGGGGCAAGTGCTCGTTATTAGTTTCTTCCTAACCATAATTTAGGTGAAGTTCTGGGGCAAGGAATCTTCTCAGTGAAGATGAAGAAAATGCAGGGTTCAAAGGTGGTTCAGAGAACCTCAACCTCTTCCCTTTGAGGATCTCAGGCCTGGGTATGGGCGCCTTTTGCTTGGTGAAGAACACTGGAGTGCAGTGCCATTTTCTCCAGACCTGTCCCCAGTATGCTGTTTCTTGCTTGTGATGGGGCTGGTAGAAGCTATAGATCTTTTTCCAGCTGTAGATTCCCTCTTGGTGGAGGAAACTACCAACTACCCTTAGTTTCCCACCTAGAACAGCCCTTAAGATTCTTTCTGCTTTTCTGGATGTGAACAGAGAAGTCGATACGGGAAGGGTTTGGCCTCCAACTTTCCAGTGTTTCTCAACAATGCTACTGTTTGGTAGCACCTCCATCCTGTCGTCTTGGGGCAGAAGGAAGGAAGCATAGATGTTGTGAAAAAGGCCACGGGTAGCCAAATTGTCTCGATATTGTAAAATCTAGCCTGTGCTGAAAGTAAAAGCTCTTCTCCCAGTATCTCTCCTGATTGAGCCTTAATCTTACTTATTGAGCTTTAGAAGAAGAATCATTGAGAACTGAAAGATTTCAGAGACGTTCAACTCAGAAACAAGGAGGAAGACTAAGGAAGAAAATGGGAGCACATCCATGCAGGTTAGGTTAAGTGATGACTGGTTAGATCCTCATGCGAGACAACATTTCTTTCTTTCACACTCAGAAGAAATACAAGGCTTTAAAAGTGATGATTAACAATCCATGCTCTTCTTGTGGATGAGAGGAGTTAGTGAGGAAACATTCAAAGATGACAAATGTTCTGGCTATGGAAATACCAGAGCAGAGCAGCGACTCTCCAGGATCTGTGCTCATCTTCCGATTGGGATGTATTTGGTTGGATACTGTCTCCCTGCAGAACCATGGCCCAGCTGCTCGGTGTCTCCAGACACATGAGAGCAGATGTGTGTAATACTCCATATGGCTGCTGGTCACTCCGTGGCCAACGTCTGATATGTCAACTGAAATTTGACATGTTCTGTAACGTGCCTGAGTGACGGAGAAAATTCTCTCTGACCTTGGATGGTAAATCGGTTCGTGCTCTGGAACAGGAAGGTTGTCATCTTTATTCTAGGCTGTATCACTGTGAGCAATGCAATTATTCCTCAGAAGGCTGATGAACCTCTTATTCCAGTTTCCTCTCTTTCTGAGAGAAAGAATTTATTTCTCTGGATTGGCCTTCTAAATACTCATGGATGTTTTCTGGGTTTCTTTGTTTGCTGCAGCATGAAAAGAATTGGAGATCCCGTTTCCATGACACTAATAAATACTTTCCAGAACAAAATCAGGGTCATGGGCCTAACAGAAGTAAAGAGTTGAACTTGGCTGGCTATTGCCTATTAGTCACACTTGGAGTTCCTAGAAGACAAAGAGCATAAAGGAAAATGAGGTATCCTGAGGGATTATTACAATTCTAGAAGCCCCTTGGGCTTCCCAACAGCAGTGACAGCAGAAGTTCGTGTTGATTGCAGTGGGCTTCAGCTGAACAAGTAAGGAAAGGCTCTCCTTTGTCCATTAGGCTCCATGAATTAGAAAGCACGCTGCAGAAGTGGGAACAAAGCACATATGAGAGCTAAAGCAGAACATTTAGCAGGGAATAATGAGTCTTCAGCTGTCTTCGGCCTCATGAACTAATATTTGGCACATCCAAGGTCTCTTCTAAGATGCAGGATACCTGCTGTGAGTTGCCATCCCTGGTCTTGAGAAGGGAGCAGGCACGCATGTGTGAAGTCATTGCCACAAATTTCCAGCTGGGAAATAACACTGGAACAGAATTTCCTTTTACAGATATTGTATATAATATGATTGCACATATTATATACGCTGTAAAAACAAATCTCTGCATATAATATATATGTTACATATCTCTCCATACATATACATATATATTTTTATATATGACACATAGAGAAAGGGTGTAGGTAGTGTTGGAAAAACAGACAACAAATACAAGTGAGACACAGACAGGTTTGGTTTCCCACCCTCCCCAGAAGCATGCTGCAAATGGCTGGAGAGAAGATGTTTTAGACACATCATGATCGTGAATACCAAACTCCCTCTTCAGGCCATTGGGCTGTTGGGGCAGTGAGCCTGTCTCCATCTGGATGTAGAATCATGTCACCAAGCTGATATCAGGAAACTCAAACATATCAGCTGGGCTGGAGGAAGTGTTGCTGAATCTGGTCCTCCCAGAAAATCTGGGTCTTGGAGGTCTTCTAGAAAAGTAAGTTCTAAATGGTAAAATTGGCAGCAACGTTGCCTGTGGAAACCCTGGTGAGTCGCTTTGTGTGTGTTTCTAGGATATTGCGTCAAAGCCACAGGATTTACAGCAGGTGAGAACTCCAGTAAAAAAAAATCCCATCATGCAATGCTTGTCTATTTTCTTCATAACGTTTTATATACCATAAATGTACCCACTTCTACAGAGTTCAGAGCTAGATGAGGTCACTAAATCACTGTACACCTCTTCAGCCAGCTGAAAAGCCCGCGGTGCGCGAGGTGTGCCAGCTCCGCTCGGCACGGAGCGAGCCCCCACTTCCACAGCACCGGCTGCCAGCTACCTTGACACCCAAGGATCTTACGGAGATGCGAGCTATTTATTTGCTTGGGTGAGCCATCATTCAAAAGTCAGCTTTGCTTTGAGGTGCAGCTCAAGCGCTTATCAACAGACAAGAAGACAAGACTACTGCTATTATTACCCAGCACTAACAAAGGACAAGCATGAGATGCAGAACAGAGGCAGCTGTGGTTTTCAAGAGCTTTGGCTCTAAAATGAAGACAGGGTAGAAAATGCCTTGTGGTGCCAGGAACAGGAAGCCCATTTAGAACATATTATTAACTCCCTTCTTGAAGATAATGCAAAATTAGCAGCTCTTTAGAAGATGATTTGTACTGCAGTTAATATCAGCCAGAAGTTGCAAAAGATTATTCAAATCTATTGTCACAACAGTTTCTATTTTTTCTAATGTCTATATTTTTTTTTTTTAAATAAAACAATTAAAACAAGATATCCAATGTAAATAGGGCATCTGGAAGAAGTAAACTGTTGGCTGGAGAAAGCAAGGGGAGTTACATATCTACAATGCAAACTCTGAATTTATTTCATCATTTTCTTCCTAAGCTTTCTCTTACATTGCCAGATACATTCTATATTTAGTCAGAACTCTTTTCTTTTAGTGCAGCTAAACACAACGTAATTATTCTCCCAATGCTTTTGAAAACAACTTGGGGTACTAGATCATGGAAATTGGAAAGAGATCCTTTAGAAATGAAAGAGAAATAGATTGGTCCTGGTTTTGCTCAGAAGCCAAATGGCATGCAGAAGTGGGCACATAGTGTCAGTGGTGAGGAGAAAATGCTTTTAAAAGCCGTCATCCCAAGCTATGAAGACAATACTAGAAACAGCGCTAACACTTTTTAAAACAATACAGTCTGTGCATTTCTCTCGATGGCAGCCTGTGTGGAAGATGAGGAAGAATCAACCCCTTGAACTGAGCAAGAATCGACCCGTTAAACAAGGTCATGCTTAAAACAAGGTTAAGCTCCATGCTTAAAACATGTACTAAGGAGAAGCAGTTTGTGAACAGAGGATGCTATCACCCGAACCCTGAACAAATGGCATAATTTTACTGAAGCTGTGAGTAACCGGTTTAGAAGTATACCTTAGAATTTAAACCCTGATTTTTGTTCTGCAGAGAGGAAAAGGTAAGATCGAAAGGCAAGGCATTTTCAGGATGTCCATCAGTCCCTGTTGTGCGCCTCACTCTTTCTTTATAGGTCTCCTTGTAAGTGCAATTATCCAAACAGGGACTCAGAGACCAGCTAGATAATTATCTTCTAGAGACTGAGGAAAAAAAAATATTGAGGTACAAATTAAATTTGCTTTTCTGAGACTCCTGGGATGTTTGAACTGTCGATCCAATAGCTCAAACAGCAAAGAAAAACATTGGAGCAATTGTAGGGTGACTCCTGCAAGAAAAGAGCAGGAGGAGATGGGGAAAACAGTTCTCTCACATTTTAAGTAAAGTTCTAGCATCAAACATCACATAGCCAGCTGGTTACTTAGGATGAGCAATTAAGTCATTATACTAATTAACTACAATAATTAATCCAAAGCCTCCATGCAGCAGAAGGGGCAGACATTGTCAGAGCCTTAAAAAGTTATATTCACCTAGAAACCAGAAAGTTTGCAGGAGAACCTGCTGATGTGCTGGGACCTTTCATTTGTCCAATGCTTACATGGAAGGAGAGCTCAGGAAATCTGGACACCTCTGCATCCAAAATACTGTATGTAGAAATAAACAGAGGTGTATAAAACACTGGGTCCAGGACTGTAGGCTGCTTCTTCAGAAAAAGGTTTTAATTAAGCTAATGAACTTCTGGTGCAAAATGGACACTATATCCAGAAGACATCAAATCATATCTCCTTCTTGAGAATGTACTCTCCATTCCATGTTAGGTGAAACATTATGAATCAGCTGAATGTTTTTTAGACTTTTTTTCTTCTGGGTTGATCTTCTCTGGACCAGCAAAACTCTATCCCTTGGGCTTCCAGGGCATGAAGAAGGAAATACCATCAAGACCTTTCCTCATTTGGATTCTAACCTTCAGCTGTGCTGGCACCGTAGGCAGCAGAGTCCATGAACTAATTTCACCAGAGAGAAGCAAAACTTAACATAAATAGCTGCCATTTCAGCACATTTCTCTTTTTTTCCCTCCTGACCTGAGTGAAGTTTTTAAGTCATCAACTGGTCAGAGTGCTCAAAACCACAGCCTTTCACTGAAGTGCCAGCATGCTTTTTTCAGCTAATAATTATTTGTCTTCAAATGTTACCAGAAGCGAAAAGACCCGCTGAGTTGGCAAAACTGTGGATGAAGAAGCCAAGCTTATGGATAATTCTTCAAGCTTGTGGGGTTCCTGTCCTCGCGGAGGAATCAAACTGCTGACTGAAGACATGGGCATGCTTAGCCTTCAATTTGGTTAAATACTAAAAAATACTGGCACTCCAAGTGTTAATCTTTGGTCTTCTTGTGCTTCTGGCTCTGGTTTTTAGGGAGAAGTAGAGGCTACAGCAGAGCAGAAAAATACTGTTCTTCTTGAATCATCTCACTAAAAAGGCTGCTGGATCTAACTGGAACTCTTCAACGACAGGACAAGAGGGCAACAACCACATGTCTTCCTGCTCCTCCCTCCAAGCTCCGTTTGTAAACTGAACTAGCTTCACCTGTGCTTTGATGTTTGTAAAAACTAATTGCACTTGATGGGCATCCATTACATCCTACAAACTCTGAGCATAGCACAAGGGACAGATACTGGAATGCATCTTTTTGCAAGAGCTAAATTTCAAGACTGGGAAGCTTCAGGTAAAAAGGCAGCTGCAGTATGGGAAAGATCATTTTGGGTTCCAGCCTACAGCTCTTCTTTCCACATTCGCAATCCCCAGAGCACCGTAAAGAGTAACCACCCAAAAAAGGAAATCTCTGATTGTTTGTTCTTTTTTTTTTTTTTTTTTTTTTTTTTTTTTTTTATTATTCTTTTGTCATCATTTTGCTCGAATTCTCTAGAAGTAGTTTGCCTTGTTGCAGGGGTATTGCATATTAATGGTCCATACACTTTCTTACCACCTGGATGGGCTTCCTTCAGACCCTGACCAGAACTGCATTTAACCCTATAGGGACACTGTAGTAAAAAAGCTTACCAGTAAAAGAGAAGTTTTGCCCTGGAATATTTTCCCTGGTGGGAGCACCAGCCACACACATATACTGAAGCCCATCTCTAGTCTATAAAGAGTCTGCAATTAAGCTTCGTGCACTCGTCACTTACCTCTCCCTGTCACCTGCTAAGAAACCCCAGCTGCTACATCATCATCTCTGTGACTTGCAAATACACAACACGTTCCATTTTCAGAAGATTTTTCAAGCTTCTTCACACATGAGCTGCTGAACACATGGTTTTCTTTCAAAATACTTCTCAAGAATGTTGGCTAACAAATGCTCTGAAGAATCTGGCAATCGCCTTGTGGGTAATTTATAAAAAGAAAAAGCAGTGAAATAAAGCCATAGTTTGGGGCCAATTTTTTTTTTTTAACTTTTCTTTTTTTGCTGAGCCTCACTGGCTAGTTTCCTTCCTTCCCCTCAACCATGCCTTTGCTGGCTTGTTTTTTGTCTCCAGTTTTGGACGTGGCAGTGGACATGGCCCAAAAGCAGAGCCCATTCAGTGTGCAAGGAGGGCGTTGGGTGTGTGACTCCTGCAGCACCCTGCCAAGCCCCTGACTCCATGCCAGGCTGGCCCAGTGCTCCGGGAACAACCCCACTGACCTGCCCTCACCCGCTCCTCCAGCATCTGCTGTGCAGCTGCTCAGCAGAGGCAGACAGGACCTCAAATGTGTTATGAGCTGGGCTGAACAAAGGTTTGTGATTACCTGCTTTCTCCGAGGGAGAGAAGTGAGGCGGAGGGAAGTGCAGTGAGTCATTCAAAACACTTTGGGGATGGAAATGATGTTAGAAACCAGGCTGAGCTTCACAAAGCCCTGCACTTACAGACCCTTACTGAGTCCAGAGCTACCTATGCTGAGTGGTGTAAATTAACCAAAAAGAAGCAGTTCGGGAGGTAAAATGTGGAGACAGTGGAATTAATATTACCTTAGCTAGAAGGAACTGAGCAAATCTCTTTGCACATACATTTTACACCGTAGTTAAGTAACATATTCTACATGAACATGTGGCCCGTTGAGAACAGAGCACGTGCAAGACCTTCGTACAGCAGCACAAGCATTGATGGCTTTGAAACGGGGCCTGTCCCAGGGAGATGGCTTCTAATTGCAGCAAAGTGAAACCAAGTCGTGGCCAGGGATGTCGTGGGACATCCTGTGTTACTGGGACTGGGTTCGTCCCTTGGCCAAGAAGCAGCCACCAGCAAGTACAACGATGCCCAATCTCATTTTCTTCTCACTGCAATGTGAACACTGCTTGGGGGATGCTTGTCAGAAAGCTAGCAGAGTGTTTTCACCATAAATGGTTACTCAGATTTAAATATTGTGTCTGTTTATACTTGGAAGCAAGAGGTCCTACCAAAGACAGAGCACTAAAACGCCAAGAAGGGGCAGGGTGGAAAGAAGGGCATTTATCAGCGGAGCTGACAAAAGGTAACGATGCTCTGAGCATCGTCTCACGCTTTTAGCCCGCTCTAGCTGCAGAGAGCAGCAGAAGATGCAGACCAGAGGGCGATCACGCTCTGTGCCAAAGGGACCGGAGCAGTTTGTCTGATGCAAACATTGCACTCAGTACAGAGAATGCTGAGAGCAGAGATTTTTGTCCCCACCTGGCTTGCTTTGCCTCTTACCCCTCGGCACTGTGAAGCTGCTGATGGCCAGCCTCCCGCTCTGGAGCAAGCGCTGTGAAACACTCGGGGATACAGGCAGCGAGTCAACGCATGATGGAAAGAGAAACAAAACAGGATGGAGACTTGCAACCCATCTTATCCAACCCCTCAGCTGCAGCCAGTAGCCAGGGTGGAAGTCTCTGACGGGTGGAGCCATCTTTGCTCTTGTTTCCACATGAGAAGAAAAAAAAAAGTTGTTTTCTCTAGATTATAGCAGCGGCTAAGAGCAATTTCAGAGGGGATGTGAATGCCCCAGTGCCTGTCCCAGCTCTGTCAGGCCCAGGCACCTGGTCATAGCAGCTCCCAGTGACCATGCACAGAACACTCTTTTTCAAGCCCCCTCCTCTGGCAGCGCAGAGGGGAGAGCTCGCCTATGTTCCAGTGATCACTCATGTACCCTGGGGGGCATGGGCAGACGATGCCTCCATCATGTTCCTGGCAGATGCCAGCTCCATTGGGCTGCTCGTCACAGCTGGGGTGCAGCCACGTCCTCCAGGACCAGCAATTCAGAGGAGCAACTGGTGCCTACTGCTGTGGTGCGGTGGGGGAAAGCCAGATATGCATCTCCTGGTGCTTCCCTTGAACTGGTCCTCTCCTGCTCTCCCCAGGGGCATGTAATTGCCATGGGCAGACAGGAGGGAGGTCCTAGACGCTTCTGGGATGCAGTTATGGTGGATGGATAATTGCATTACCTGCCCAAACACAGACTATCATTTGTTAAGAGAGAAGCTATTGAACACGACCTGTGAAAAACCCCACGTGTTTATGGCTTCCCACCACAATAACATTCTGTTCAAGTCTGCTTCCGCGTTAATATTCTCTGCTGTAGAAGAAGCAGAGAACATTAACCTTCCCTCCCTTCCCTTCCATAGCGCATTCCCTTCTGTACGGGAAGAAGATGTGGTACCTTCTGTGGTGGGTCCTAATGCATCTATTGCTTCTTGCGAGACTTGAGGCAGGGCAGCAGTAGCGGTGGCCAGCAGATGGGGATTGTCTAGAACAGCAGCTGTCTCCGCCTCTTGTCCTGACACCGCAGGAGGGGAGGGCACTATTTCCAGCTGAGCCTCTTCAGGGTACCTGGGTCCCTGTGTTGGTTCAACATCTGGAGTACTGGTACTAATTACAACATCTGGGGCTGAGGTTTCCCCGGAAACACCTGTGATCAAGTGTGTCACAACTCCAGATGTGGCGCCGGGAATTTCCTTCTCCTCAGGAGCTCCAGAGGGCTCACCACTGGCCAAAGATGTGGCAGCTGTTTCTACGTTAGCAGCAGGCAACGCGGATGTTTCTCCACTGGTTTCGTGGAACGTGGATGTGTCTATTCTAATCTCAGGAAATGCAGATGTTTCACCCCGGGCTTCTTGACTTGTGGATGTTTCTATTCTAATTTCAGGAAACGCAGAGGTTTCCCCACTTACTTCTTGCACTGTGGATGTTTCTATGCTGATTTCAGGATAGGCAGACGTTTCACCTCGGGCTTCTTGACTTGTTGGTGTTTCTATGCTAATCTCAGGTAATGCAGATGTTTCCCCACTGATTTCGTGGACTGTAGAAGTTTCTATGCTGATTTCAGGATAGGCAGACGTTTCACCCCTGGCTTCTTGACTTGAGGATGTTTCTATTCTAATTTCAGGAAACACAGAGGTTTCCCCACTTACTTCTTGCACTGTGGATGTTTCTATGCTGATTTCAGGAAATGTAGATGTTTCTCCACTGGTTTCATGGACTGTGGATGTTTCTATGCTAATTTCAGGATAACCAGATGTTTCACCCCTGGCTTCTTGACTTGTGGATGTTTCTATTCTAATTTCGGGAAATGCAGAACTTTCCCCACTAATTTCATGGACTGTGGATGTTTCTATGCTGATTTCAGGAAACGCAGATGTTTCTCCACTGATTTCATGGACTGTGGAAGTTTCTATGCTGATTTCAGGAAATGCAGATGTTTCTCCACTAGTTTCATGGACTGTGGATGTTTCTATGCTAATTTCAGGATAGCCAGATGTTTCACCCCTGGCTTCTTGACTTGTGGATGTTTCTATTCTAATTTCGGGAAATGCAGAACTTTCCCCACTAATTTCATGGACTGTGGATGTTTCTATGCTAATTTCAGGAAATGCAGATGTTTCTCCACTGGTTTCACGGACTGTTGAAGCTTCTATGGTAATTTCAGGATAGCCAGATGTTTCACCCCTGGCCTCCTGACTTGTGAATGTTTCTATTCTAATTTCAGGAAATGCAGAACTTTCCCCACTGATGTCTTGAATGGTGGAGGTTTCTATTCTAATTTCAGGAAATGCAGATGTTTCCCCACTGATTTCTTGTATTGTGGATGTGTCTGTGCTACTTTCAGGAAATGCAGAGGTTTCCCCACTTACTTCTTGAACTGTGGATGTTTCTATGATAATTTCAGGATAGCCAGATGTTTCACCCCTGGCTTCTTGACTTGTGGATGTTTCTGTGATAATTTCAGGAAATGCAGATGTTTCCCCACTGATTTCTTGAATTGTTGATGTTTCTATGCTAAATTCAGGAAATCCAGATGTGTCCCCACTGATTTCATGAATTGTGGATGTTTCTGCACTAATTTCAGAAAATGCAGATGTTTCCCCACTGATTTCTTGAATTGTTGATGTTTCTATGCTAAATTCAGGAAATCCAGATGTTTCCCCACTGATTTCTTGAATTGTGGATGTTTCTATACCAGTTTCAGGAAAAGTAGATGTTTCTCCACTGATTTCATAAGCTGTTGATGTTTCTGTATCAATTTCTGGCAATGCAGATGTTTCTCCGCTTAGTTCACCAGATGCAGAGGCCTCACCACTTGGCCCAAAACTGTAGGGAAATGTGACGGCTGTTTCCCCACCCAGTTCCTGTGATACTGTTGGTCTGGTCACAACTTCTACTAAATCAGAAGTGACTAAAGTGACTTCTGGAAGCCCTGAGGCCTCCCCACTAATATCAGTCACTGCTGAAGATTGTCCACTTAGATCTGTGGCTCCAGAAATATCTCCACTGATGTATGGGATTCCGGATGGCTCTCCACTGAAGTCTCCTGTCCCTGAAGGAAACCCACCAGTCTCCATGGCTCCAGACCCTTCTCCAGATAGTCCTCTGTCTCCAGAAGGAAATCCACTTATTTCTATCATCCCAGATGGCCCTTCTCCCACCTCTTGTGCAACTGGTGCCTGTGTTACAACTTCCACCAAAGTGGTATCCACAAGAGAGACTGTGGGAAAACCAGAGGTGAGTCCACTTTCCTCTCCAGACAGTAGGCCACTGGTGACATCAACTCCAGAGACTTCTCCGCTGCTGTCAATCACTCCACTTGGATGTCCACTCATCTCGAGCACTCCAGAAGCACTCCCACCAAAGTCTACATGCCCAGAAGGCTCACCACTGATGTCTAAACTCCCAGATACCATGCCTGATGCATCTTCTCCTCCTGAAGGCAATCCACTGATTTCCAAAATCTCTTTTGCTTCTGCTCCTGCAGTTGAGGAGGTTGTTGTCACTTCCTCCAAACTGACATCTACAAAGGTAATGCCTGAGGCCTCACCGCTTCCATCAATACCAGAAGTAAGGCCACTTAGATCCACCAAGCCACTGACCTCATGTGTTCCAGATGGTTCTCCACTGATGTCTAGTCCTGAGGGCAACTCACTGAGCTCAGGCCCTCCGGAGGGCTCCCCACTGAGCTCGGGCACCCCAGAAGGCTCCCCGCTGAGCTCAGGCTCTCTGGAGGGCTCCCCGCTGAGCTCGGGCACCCCAGAAGGCTCCCCGCTGAGCTCAGGCTCTCTGGAGGGCTCCCCGCTGAGCTCGGGCACCCCAGAAGGCTCCCCGCTGAGCTCAGGCTCTCTGGAGGGCTCCCCGCTGAGCTCGGGCACCCCAGAAAGCTCCCCGCTGAGCTCAGGCTCTCTGGAGGGCTCCCCGCTGAGCTCGGGCACCCCAGAAGGCTCCCCGCTGAGCTCAGGCTCTCTGGAGGGCTCCCCACTGAGCTCAGCTCCTGAGGGTAACCCTCGGGGTCCTCCACTGGTGTCCCACTCAGCAGATGGGAAGCCTGACAGATCTCCTTCACCGCTGACTCCAATGGATCCTTTTCCCTCCTCTTGCCGTTCTGGTGCTGTTGTTACAACTTCCACCAATGTGGTATCCACAAGAGAGACGGTAGGAAAACCAGAGGTGAGTCCACTTTCCTCTCCAGATGACACGCCACTGACAAGTTCAGTGCCAGAGATTTCTCCACTAAATCCAGAAGGCAGCCCGCTGCTTTCCACCCCAGATGGCATCCCACTAATTTCTGGTATCCTTGAAGTAGACACCGATACGTCTTCCTCTGCAGAAGGTAAGCCACTGATGTCAACAATGCCAGAAGGCACTCCACTTATGTCCCCTGAAGGTAGCCCACTTTCTCCAGGTAGAAAGCCACTGGAATGCAGATCTACTGATGGTAATCCACTTTCTCCAATCCCTGAGTGTTCTCCACTAAGTTCCAAAACTCCAGAAGCTGGTTCTCCGCTTGTGTCTGGGACTCCAGATACCCATCCAGATGCTGAAGATTCACCACTGACAAGATGCTCTCCAGATTCAGTCACCTCCCCTGACACTTCGCTGACGGAGACATTGGTACTGGTTTCCTCTGGTATTATGGTAGCTGGAGGAAAAGCAGATGGACTCACTGGAAAAGAAAGAGCAAACAAAGAGAGTGATATAGAAAAATTACTTACTAAATAGTTTTAAATAAGCTATTAAGTTTCCTGATTGACTTCACTTCCAAATGGATACCTTTGGGATAAATGCACAAAGTCCCGTGTGCTTGCAGAAATAATTTGGTCCCTTTGAATTAATGAACATTATATCTTAAACAATTATAAATTAAATGTCTCTGGGAAACTGACAGAATATGTAATCTCCTGACATGGGACGATGGCAACAGCGACACCAATTCCCAGGTGCCAAAACCAAGCTACTGCTCCCTTGGAGATAACCCATGGAAGGGAAATTTTAATGCTGCTCTGACCACACTGCAGCTCTGTCCTCCCTAGAAGGCATGGCCTGAGACCTTTTTCTAGCCTGCCTTCCCTATCCCAGATATGCAACAACATATTTTTGCCCAGAGAAGTCGTGGATGCCCCATCCCTGAAGTATTAAAGGCCAGGCTGGATGGGGCTTTGAGTGACCTGGTCTGGTGGAAGATGTCCCTGCCCAGGGCAGGGGGGTTGGATCTTTAAGGTCCCTTCCAACCCAAAGCATTCTACAATTCTATGATTCTATGACTTTTTAAGGTGCTTTGGCAATGCTGTGTGTGCTTGTCATTTAGTTCAGTCCTAGACAAAAGTTCAATAATGTACACGTGTAGCTCCTCCTGTGTGCTCAGCTTCAGACTTTGCTAATACAGTGATAGTAATGTAGATTTAGAGGTAGTCCCCTTCAGCAAGGACACAGTTCATATATTCTGGGAGTGTTCCAACCCTACAACACCAGCCAAATGTGACCCCAGGAGATGGGGAAGCTCTGACCCACCTGAGAGCAGCGACACGTCGGTTGGAAAGACCTCTGTCCCCCAGCCCCAGGCTGTCTGATTCTCAGGTTGAGTAGCGAACTCTGTCTCCATGGTCACCTCCTCCCCAGAGGGTACCCCCTCCACTCCAGGGATCACTTGGGTTGCAAGTACATCTTCAAAGAACGAGGTAACCCCCTCCTCCTCCACAGGTGGCAGAGCTGGAACAAAAAGGTATCAGAAAGAGTTTCCAAAAGTTCACAGTCCAAGATGCCGGTGAAGTGCCTTGCCCAAACCGGCAACCCAATGTGCCTAACCTCCCTTGTGAAATCCCTTTCCCCAAGGAGACAAGTCTACATGCCCTGCAAGGGGAGTGAGGGTACCTCTGAAGCAGAAGGCGTGATGCCGGGACAGTGGGTCAGGAAAGCCTGTCTGGTTGTAGTGCTGGTAGACGGTTCTCACACCAGGAGCATCCCCGCCACAGGCGGGACGGGGGCTCACGATAGGATAGCGAAGGCTTCCATCAGCTAACCAGCCAGCGTAGCATCTGTCCAGGCCCTGCTTCCAGGCAGCGTGAAGTTGGCCAACAGAGGCCAGCGTGGCATTTTGGCTCTCGCAGTGCTGCTGAGCTTCTGGGAAGGTGAACTGCTCTGGCTGGGTTGCGAAGAACACCTCACCTGAGGGATGGGAGAGAATACAGGCGTGAGTCCTGCATCCCACACACGCACACGCAGATGTGGAGGTGCGAAGCATGTTTTTGCTCCACAGCCGTGCCCAGAGGCAGGGGGAGAACGTACCCTTGAGCCTGTCGATGTAGCAGTACACATCGTAGGTCTCTGAGGCCGGGCGCATGCCGTATGACCGCACGCCCGGAGAGCTCTCTTTGTCTCCTACGCAGTTACTGCGGGGATTCACAATGGGATACCTACCGAAAGAAGAAGAGAGGAGGTTACTCAAGGTCAGCCTTATGTATCCCGGACTGAAGAACCTCAGTGTACCTCTGTGCAGGACACGAACACTTCACGGTTAGAGGTGCTCAGAGCCCAGAGTGTGACTGGGAAACAAGTCCATTTACAGCTTGGGGCAATGGATACAAACTTCCCTCCACTTTTCCTACGTGTCAGGGCAGCTCACCGCTGCAGGATGTATACACAGGTTAGGAAACAGGTAGGACAGGTTGAGAAGAACAGGTCTATTGGCCACTAGATACCATGGCCTGGAGACAACTTTGGGTCAGGAAAGCTTTAGATGCCAAATAGCAGAACAGCAGGACAGACCAGAATAAAGCCTCAGTTTCATGGCTGAATAGTAATTTTCAGATGTATCTTACCCAAGTCAATATAATTTACCTGACCGTTTGGTCCCGCAGCCAGCCGGCATCACACTGTTCAAAGCCAGCCTCGTAGGCAGCCTGGAGCTGTTCAGGAGTGGCAATAACTGCGTTGTTCTCCAGGCATGCCTGCTGGGCTTGGACGAAGGAGAAGGCATATCTGCTGGTGGCAGCGCGGTAGTGAAACACCACACCTGAGGGAAGAGAATCTGTGGTGAGACAGCAGATATGAGGCCTTTCCTCCACCAAGATGAGGAAATGGTCTTCCCCTGAGAAATGGTCTTCCCAACAGCAGTGCAAGGACCAGTGCCTGTCAAACCCACTTTGATGGAGAAGCCTCATTCATTGAGCTCCACTTCCATCGAGGGTGATGTTCTGGGGATCTCTTTAGCCCTCCTCCAGGATCTTCCTACCTTGACTTTCCCCTTCCCTGGATCCAGATGCACATGGGAATGCAGAGTATGACCACTGGAGCTTCAAGCATCAGCCAGCTGAGCCCTTTTCAGCATGTGATGGGGTGCCCACAGTGTCCTCCTCACCCCTCCTATCCTACCGCAGTGGAAGCACTCAGCCTGTCCCTGACCCCAGCCAGGCCTGCCCACCTCCAGGGAAGCCTCTGCGATGGCAGAAGCTCAGGCTGTTTTCAACTGAATGGTTACCTCTAGGAGAACCTGACCTTCAGGCTTCTCAGAGTCCTGGTGACTTACCCGTGGGGGAGATGGGCCGCTCAGGGAGGAGACCGACACCAGGGGCTGCTGTCACTCGCACAAGCTGATCTTCCACTGTGAACGTTGAGGCAGACTCTGGTCCTGGTGTGGCAGTCACCCCTACGACCTCTTCGACCGAGCTCACCTCTGCCATTACGGTGGTGATGCCAGTGCCTAAGGCTATGGTGGTGACCTCTTCAGGTACAGACCACACCCCTGTGACTTCTCCCCTGGTCACGTTCTCCTCCTCTGGGGCCGTTGTCTCTACTGTGACACCGGTGGCGAAGTGATCGGGCAGGACGGTGAAGCCCTCGTACAGCTCAGTGGCAGCGGGTGTGATCTCAATGGGCTCCAGCGTGGCGATGCTGCCGCGGGCCTCCTCCTCTGTGGCGTTACGTGGCAGAGGCAACTCCACTTCGGTCTGGGTGACAGTCTGGATGGTGAAAGCACTGCCCAGCTCACTTTCCTTCTCATCGATGAACTCCCCTGGGATCAGAGCCTCCATGTCGTCCCCTAGGTCAGGAGAAAAAGCAGCGGTCAGAGAGGAGATGCTCAGTTTAGCAAGGTGCACTGCACTGGTGCTGCCTTGGAGAAGAAGCTGGGTGTTTGCTGACTTGGAAAGGATCAGGGAAACCATGACGGTCTGGGAGAATAAATGGTTTTCTTTCCTTCACTATGATTCTTTGCAGCACCTCAGCGCGGAGAGCATGTCCATGAGCTACAGGCAACGGGCCACCGCATGCTCCACAGCCAGTAAACCAGAAAGGACTTTCCCTGCTCTCCTTCCCGGGAACACCTTGCCCATATCCAAGTCTGCACTGACCTCTAGTGACTGCTGCAAGGAATTTAAGGTGGCCGGAGGGAAGGAGGGGAGTTTGGGTAACCTCCACAGCAAGTCTGAACCGTGAGAGAAAGGCAACTGGATTTTACACTCAGTGCACGAAGTCTCACTAGGATCATTGCCTCCTTCTGCTCTGGCCAGGCGAGAACTTGAGAGGTCATCACATATAATCACACTAACCCCATCACCAGAACAGCCAAGGTGGTCACTTATACAAAATACATTCAAATAACTGCCACCTTTCCCCTCACAAATCAATTTTCTGCTGAAGTCGCATCCCTTGGGTGCAGGAGAAGGTGTGTGACATGCCACTGAGCAGGTCAGCCTACAGCAAGGATGGCAGTTTAAAGAGCAGCATAAAACAGAACTGGGCAGCTGAGGGAGGGATGGGAGGCCTTGGATATGCAGCAAGGCAGGTTTCAGCTGGGGAGGGAGAGATAATAAGATGCTGTCAGACTTTTCCCCTAGTACTTCTTTCCTTGCTCTATTTATTTCCAATTCCGTTTTCCTACTAGTTCATTTCAGCCAGTGCCTCTCAGACCTCAAGAGACTCAGAGAATTAAATAGAGATGCTCAGACAAGGGTTCGCTGTACTCAGCAGTTTCAGATGTTTGCCCTGAGATAACCAGAAGGCTGTGGCTTGGTGGACCAGTCTTTAGCTTGGCCATGTAGCTGGATACCTCTGAGGAGTCTGGGAGGTTTTACAGGGCCTCCTGACACACTAACTGTGCACACATCTGGGCACCACAGATCTGTCTCAAAGGGGTTTCAAAACATATTTTAAAATATTGCTGTTATTTTTTTAAAGGTGGCAATCCTATTTGCATGTTAGCCTCTGGTTGCCCTGAGTAGACCATATAGCACTGTGCTTTGCCTCCTTCTTGCTGCAGGGAGAAGCGTGCAGTTAGAAGAAAGGGGAAGTAGCTGGGATGGGCTCGACTTCCTAGGTGCAATTTTACCCCACTTCTGGTTGCCAGAGGCTGCTGCCATCTCTGATCTCTCCCAGCGTGGAAACTCAGGCATGTGTCTGTACCACATCACAGCCCTACACACATCTTCATGGTCAGATCTGTTCCCTCTTTTCTTCTCTTTCATCTCTAGCTTTCAGTCTTGTACATAAAGCACCTGAGCTCTTCTCTGCGCCTCCTGGAGAGCTACCAAAACTGGAAGGTGTGGGAGGACTGGAGAAAAAAGTGGCTACATAAGCCCACCTCCTCAGAGTCCTTCTGTACAGGGTAGACATCTTGGCACTTTCTGGACTCTGCCTCCTACCCGAACATAAAAGACGGACTAAGTCCTTTGCCAAATCTTCTTTTCCCACTTTTTTTTTTTTTTTTTTAATTTATTTTAAATAAAGAAGCAAGACGTTAGCTCTGGCCAGGGAGCTCCTGCTTGCTGATGTGTAGAGACACATTGCTTAGTCCCACAGCCCTGGTGCACTCACCACTATAGCAGATGGCGTCGTAGCGAGAGTCTGGGTGAGGGTACCCGGTTTGGTTGATGTAGAGGTACACCGTCCGCACGCCCACCAGGTTTCCTCCGCAGTTGGGACGCGCTCTGGAAATGGGGTAGCGGACGCTGCGATCGGCCAGCCAGCCTGCGCTGCACACGTCCATGCCGTCCTTCCAGGCCAAGTACAGCTCTCCCGTGGTGGCCAAACGGGCTCCCAAACTGCGGCATTTGTCAAAAGCTTCTTGGAAGGTGAACTTCTCTGGGGCGGTGGCATAGAAGACTTTACCTGCAATCACACCAGCCATTAGCACAGGAATTAGCTACAGAATTTAATCCCAATTACCTTTCTTTCCCATTTGCACTCCTGAGAGTCTGGATAAGATGAAAAATCCTGTGTATTACAGCTGAACAGCAATCCCAACTGCTTCTGCACCAAATGACTATAAAAGCCCCAAATCACCTTGCATTTGCTCTGCATAGCAGTAAACATCATAGGTTTCATCTGGCTCGCGGACACCATAGGTCCTCACTCCTGGAAATTCATCCTTGTCGCCGTAGCAGCGCTCCCGGGGCCAGTGGATGGGGTACCTGGGGGAGAGAGGGTGCGTGAGGAGGGGGCGAGTGGGACCCTGGCAGCTGCAGGGAGGTTGGGAGGGAATAGCTGAGCACGGCAGTTGGATGCTTTATAGGTTTTCCTGGGTCGTGGGGAAGGGGAAGGATGATCTACAGTCCTGCCCTCCCTCTGATGGTCCTGAGCACAGCAGGTCCCTGCAAGCACCAGCTGAAACATCAGGCCAAGGTGTCTCCCCAGCCAGGGATGCAGAGCTCAATGGGGTTGAGCCATGCTTGTGCCTCTTGGCGTAGCACATGCTTTGTTCAGGGAGGATGAAGGATCAGGATGAAGCCATTGTCCACTCAGCTATCACCACCAGCTGAGGAGGACAGTGGTCACTCTGCTTTCCTACTGTAGATTCCCCCCCCGGCAGTAAATGGCTTGCAATCCCCCACCTCTCTCTGCACCCCAGCAATGACGACAGCTGCTATTTAGCAACCGTTTCTCAACTATTTTCAATCGGGGGCTTCATTCCAGAAGCACTTCCCTAACAACCCTGCTGTGCCACCGTTCCTTACCTGACAGTCTGATCAGCCAGCCAGCCAGCGTCACACTGCTCGTACCCATCCTCGTAGGCAGCCTGCAGCTGCTCGGGGGTGGCAATGACAGCGCTGTTCTGGATACAGGCCTGCTTTGCCTTCTCAAAGTTCAAGGTATACCTTGTGGAGATTGCTCTGTAGTGGAATACGACGCCTGGAAAACACAATGGCCATCACTCACACCTCTGCTAGAGAGAAGCCAGCTCCTTCCCTTCCAAACAAGTTAGGGATTCAAAGAACAGATGCTACATGTCAACTGGAAACAATGAAGGATTTGTGCTGATTGTCTGTATTTGAGCATCTCAAGCCAAAGGTGACTTGATGGGCTCCTTTCACAGGACCTGGTGGAGCACACCGGTGACATAGGACAGCGACTGCTCTCCCAAGGTGCTGTAACAAAGTGACGGTGTGTTAAAAGCTGGTACCTGAATGTAGCATGAACAGTGGGAGGACACTCATTGCCCAGAGCTATATCACCATCAAGACTCAATACTTTCCTGACACAGCTCTGTGCAGTGTTTTAAATGCAGGGTTCAGAAACCAGCCAGTGGGGCAGAGCAGGGACCGCGCTGCTGTGTGGGTTTGAAGCTCCCACCTCCCAAGGTCCTGCTCAGCACCAAGGGTGCAGAGCGTCAGTCACTGTACAAACATCCAGGAGACAATAACAAGAAACAAATACACTTAAATCTCCAGATCTGCTGCAAACATATCTAAGTTGTGTTTTTTTGATGAATGGGGATCCTTATAAAGGATGGCTATCGGTACTCTGGTCTGCCACAAGCGGGCTTTAAGTTAAGTGGAAAATTCACCAGGAGGCAATGAAGGGGCTCCCAGCTTCCACTCTCAGACGCGTACTCTAGTGCATGTGAGCACCGGAGACCTGACGATTAACTGGTGTAGTGGAAGCTGCCTCCCTGTCCCACACTGAAAGTGAAAACCATGGTAAAGATAAGGATTGTAGGAAACTTTCATTATTTTACCCACATATTACTACTTTGTGAGATGATGGGGAAAGTTCTTCCAGAACAGACTGACTCTCCAGCTGAGGGCATCCCATCTCCTAAAATGTTTGGAAGAACTAAAAGGTCTTAGAATGGCCCTGTTCCAGCTTCACCCCTCTGAGCAATAGCCCAGTACCACGTCCTGCCAAGGATGTCGTCTTGCCGTCTCTGTAACTCACGTTCTGCCAGAAGAGTCATTTTATTGCCATATATTCTGCCATGAGTCATTTTACTGGGTTGTTTAGTCTGGTCCTAGCCTGCTAAAATAAATGCCTGGTCCATGGCTTTTACTCACTCACCCATTGCATTATGTGTGATGTGACCAAAAGGGTTTATGCCTACGGGGAGAGCGGTACCTCCTCTGCCCATGTATTTCTTCCTCCCTTCTGCCCAGGCCAGGCAGCAAGATCTTGGGAGGAAAGAGCAAGGACAGGGTCTCACCTTTCACTAAGACCTCTATTGTGTCTTGTCTGTCCTCAATTCCATACATCACTTCACAGCGATAAATCCCAGTGTGGTTGGATCTCAGCGCCTTGATTTCCAAGGTGGCATCAGTGGGGATGGCGGGGTAATTGGGCAAAGAGATCGCCTCCCTGTACTCGGTGTTGAGACGGATTTTCCCACCGGTGGCCACTAGCAGGACAACTTCGGTCCCGTTTGAGAGTTTGCTCCATTTGATTCGTGGGGTCAGCAGAGCACTGGTGTCCTGTTCCTCTGGGACGTTGAAGTAACAGGGGATGTTTAGGGAGCTTCCCAGGACAACACGCAGGGGAGACTGCTCAGGTATCTTCACTTCTAGGCCATCACTACTGTCTGTCAGTTCCCAAACAAAGAAATGGTTACATTAATAATACATTTAATCCAAAAGATCCAGTGTTTCCATATGCTCCAATGCCTATATCTGCTGTGTACATCTGTACCCACATATTCAGACATACCCTTTTTGGTATAGTCTGCTGAAAATAACTTGCAAAAGGGAAGTTGCAACTGTGACCCTTGCACCGTGGTTGCTTTTGGAATTTGGACCGGTGCTGGATGTGGGAATGAAGGCAATGAAGGGCCCTACTGCAGTGTAGCTGCTGTCTGGGTACAAGATCATGCCTGATAGGGCTTAAGAAAAGGGAATGCTGAAATTCCCTTGGTTTTGCCATAATCTGCCTTTGCCTGAAGCTACCTCCCTGGCTCCCCAAACATGAGAGCAGTGAGAGGCTATGGCATAGCAGCCAGCCAAATAGAGAAGCCCTGTGTGTACACAGAGCAGATCTCGGGTACACTTATTTCTGGCAGCTGCCCGTGCTTGGGGATGAGACCAGAGCGCAGCGCATCGCTCAGTCACGCTTTCCCGCACCCGGGGGCACGTACCTGAGAGCTCCACAGAGACGGTTGCGGTGATGATTCGCAAACACACAAACACTAATAGTAAAGTGGTCATAGTTTACCTGCAAGAGACAACACAGGGAGAAAGGATTTATGAGAACTGTATGTTCACAGGGCGCAGAGCACTGTGGATGCTGGTGCTGGGCAGTGTGATGCTTTCAGCTGCCCCTTAAGCCTCCTACATGTGGCTGGCAGTGAAAGCCAGTCCTTGGGGAAGGACGCTGTCTCAAAATGCCTCTTGCTTCAGGAAATGAGTCCGTGAGAAAAATAAATATGATGCTCTGCTGTGTACAACAGACTGAAGTGTTATTGTAAATCAGTCATTACACTGCTCTCCCATTCTCTCTCTTGTGATTCAATCTCCCCTGCGGAGCAGAAAGATAATTTTCCAACAGATCTTCACACTTATGATGTATTTACTGAAGAGGCACCATCTCATCCACTAAGCCTTTTCCTCAGAACAGGAGCTGCCCCTCACCAGCATCCTCAATCCAAGCTAGCACTGACTCTCAGGTGAGATGACGGGATGAATTTTGTACACCTTGAAATGCTCTGAGGGGAAGTCTGCCCTGTACATGGTGGAAAACCCAAAGGTTGTGATGCTTTGGTCCGATACTCTTGCACTGATAGCGTACATAGCCTTAACTGCAAATAGATCCTGAACTGGTACAAGAAACCCACAGGATACAATTCTGGGCAGCTTAACTCTAAAAATATCCTCTTGGGATTGCTCAATTAGTCAGAGCAACCTGCTACTTCTAAAAGCTTTAGGAAAGGAAAGGAACATCTTCCTGACATTGAATGGCAGAAGCAATATAAGGAGGCCAACTGAGTTAATCCTAACTGGATTATCATCCAGTATAATGTCATGGGATTTTAAATAGCTGTAAATGCTCAAGTTAGTTTTAATATTTCAAATAAAAAACATGTCCTCTGTCAACACAGCATTGTTTGGTGTCACATTTCAGCACTGACTCAGAAGGAAGGACCACACCTACTGAATCACTGCTGCTTCCTTTGAGGTCACCTGTCCAAATATTGTCTGTTTAACTCCTGTGATCTAGAAAGATCTCAGCTAACTTCAGCTGACAGGGAACATTTGAGTATCTGCCTATCCACCTTGCAGAGAAGTCCATTAAATATCCTCACTGGCAGAAGAAAAGGCCAAAAATAAACCTCAGGCAGCATTAGCCTTTCATTTACAAAAAAAATTGACCTCCTTGCACTCATTCATTTCAACCTGATACTCCACAAAATCTTATCTTTGTGAAATATCAGGTGAAATCTACAGACACCTATACCGGCAGAAAATAGGACAGGACAGGGCTGGAACACATCGACAGAGAAGCACAGAGGCTTGAGTTTGCATCTGTAGGGCTGAACATGATCAAATGGAGGTATCTGAATTTCTGTTGGGCCTGGGAATAAAATTTCAGGTAAGTGACAACCTCAAGGGGGAAATCATGGAGTAGTGTGTTTGTTTGGGTGTCTCTCCCACTAGGAATGATTATCTGCATAAGCAATGTATTACGAACCTCTACTGCAGAGTGATGGTTGACTTCACCCTTTCCCTCTACTGATGGCCAGTACCAAGTCAACCGCCATGCTGCAGAAGAGGCAGAAGCGTTTGGCAGTCAGTACCTGGACGATGGCAGAGCAATGTGGCCATAGGATGGGTTGTGGGGGGCCACAGGATGGGCTGTGGGGGGCAATGAAGTATCTTCTGCTCATCAGTAAGCAAGGAGAATTGGAAACACCATCTGCTATGCATAAACAGTCTGAAATCAGCTTGGCTAAACAGCTGTACCCAAGAGTCCTTTAAGAGCCGGCTGAGTAAATTGCTGGCCCACTGATGTTCATTTATAAATTGTGCTAGAGCACTGGGGCAGATCCTGAATATTGAAGCACTGTGCCAATAGTCAGCCAAGATATACAATGATGAACCTCATAAATACACGCTAGTTTGATTGACATAAATTCCAGGCAAAATAATGGAAAATCTGATACAAACTTCAACTCATTAAGCACCGAAGAATAGGCATAATATTAATCTTAGTTGAGGCACTTGTATATAAAACAGGTGCTTCCAAACTTGATTTTATTAGTTGGCATGATTCTAAGTTTGTCTGATAAAGCTGCCTGCATGGTTGTAACATAATGTAATTAGATTTTGATAAGGTTTGACTTTCACAGGGTGCCATGAGATGAAGATATGTACTGTCAGTGGTACATACATTAAGACGGCTCAGCAAAGCCTAGCTGGCAGGTCTCTGAAAGGAGCCATCTGAGGTACACTGTTGTTGAAGGAAGTATTTCTAATGGGTGTCTACAGAGGTTGGTATTAGATCCAGTGTGTTTCCAAACAGACTCTATTTTAATAGAATCAAATATAAAATTATACAAGGGATGCAGAACATTCCTGACAATGGGATGTTGTATCCTGGAAAGAGTCACTCAGGAGAACTACTGCCATCATCTGATATAAAACCAAACAGGATGCATCAGTGCATCCGTGGTAAGCAACGAGAATACTGTATGTACCTCTGGGTTGGCATAAGGATATCAGGAAAAGATGGTGCAGAACATACCCACTAGCAAGGATCTGAGGGCTGGAGGAAATGCCTTATGGAAGGAGACTAGGAAGTCTGAATCTAATTATTGTAACAACATCACACAAAAAAAGATTGAGAAGTTGACAATAGCGCATAAATATTGTTTCAAGCAGAAGCTGCTGATGCTAAAGGGCTCCTTGATCAAATAGAAAGTCATCACCAGAACTAATAGCTGGGAGCCATAAGCCAAGCAAACTCAGATGGGAAACAAAGCCCACATTCTAAACAGGGGTGATGGGTCAGATACCAAGGGAAGAAAGAGAGTTTCTGTCCCTCGGCAGCTTTGAATCCAGGCTTGAAGGCTTCTTTGGAAGACAGCTTAGGCAAACGCAAGTTAGTGGGCTCAATGCAGAGGTAACAGGGTGAAGTTTAAGGGGCCTACATTCCCAGGAGATCAGCCCAGAGTGGTCCCTTCTGACATTAAAATTCATTAATATGAATGTATCACTGTTTCGATCTCAGCTCTTGTGCAATTCATCTTGCCTGGCTCTAGGCAGTATCAAGAATCATGTTTATGAATATCACACAAATTTTTTACCTGCCTTGTAGGATCTAAGGCAAAAAAGGCATCCTGTAAAATTAACCCCCTCCCCTGCTCAAGCCAGCCATGCCTGAAGTCCGCACAGGCAAGGCATCCCCCAGCTCCGTGTCACGGCTCACACAAGAGGCACTGCAGGAAGCTTGAAGCAGACACAGCTTCTGCATTTTGGCATGTCTTTAAACTTTGCAGAGAAGCTGAAGTTCACTTGCTGAGGCATATTCTTGTTTAGCTAGAGGAATGCTTCCTACAAGAACAAATAACTGTGGGACTGTGCTTCCAGAGCCCTCCTAGAGTTGGTCACTGCTTTCACCATGTACCAGCCCGACATTGCCTGGGTGCTGTCTCCCTGGAATGAGGTTGTGGGGTGAGCTCAGATTATTTCTGCTTGCACCATCCCAAAGCTGCCATTCCAGTGGATATCCTTCATTCCCATCCTCTGGATAAAAGGAGAAATCGGAAAGCAAAGATCACTTAAGTCACGGGAACATGGGTGGGCCCTCCAGGGTAGAAGGCACTTGGAGGGGATTCAGGTAGAGGACACTTTCCTAGCCATTAGTAATGAAGTCTTTACTCATGCTATCTGATTGAACATTAAGTAAAATCTCTTACTCCTCCAGGCTCCTTCAATTGGGTACTGTTCAGTCAGCTCTGTGTTTTGCCAGAATCAAAGCTGGACAGCCCCGAGTGTCATGCGATAAACTCAGCCAAGAGAGGCAGGCAGCTTTAGACCAGGATTCCCTACTAAAGAACAGAAACATCCTAGAACATGGAAACAGACATGTTTAACTAAAACAGGAGCTGGCTGGCTGAAAAGACATTTAGGGTCTGTGTTTACAGCAAACTGGTATTGTTCTGAGTCCCACACAGTTATTACTTCTGTGTACATTGGCAACGGGTAGGAGAAGAGCAGATTCATCTGTGCATCAGTTAGACATCACAGAACAAAATACCCTAAATAGAGGAAATTCACTTTGTCCCAAAAGCTAAGACAAGCTCATGTACTCCTAGTCTTAATCAAGCTTTATGCTGATCTTTCACAAGGGAAAATAGCCTCGTACAAAAACAGCTGGGACCAGCACTATCTTTGCAGTTTGGTTTAGCTATGGAGGAAAAAGCCTAACCTCCTCTTTTCCCACAGAAGCCTAGAGGCAATGGCTTTTCCTTGTGAGCAGTGGTTGAACAAATCACAATAACACTGTTTTGGGTGTATTCTGCGAAAGTGTTGACTCCCTGCCACTAAGAAACCCAACCTACTCCTCAGGGTGCTATTTGCAATGTTGATCTCCATTTTTCACTCCCCTTAAGCGCGCCAAAGAGATCCAACCCTGAGCCTGCACACAGCTCTGGTTGGGATTCGCTATGCTGGGAATGCCTTTGACTAACATCCCGTTTTTACAGCACTGGTTCCATGCTGTAATATTTCCACTCCAGGTTGTCACTAGTGGCATGTCCAAGCACATGGTACCGAGCAAACAGCTGCTTGAAGGAGCAGTTCTGGAAGTAAGCAAAGGCAGCAGTCTGCCTGAGCAGAGATGGGTAGCACAGATGATGGAGATCTGGTCTGTCCAGCCAAGGGAACTGGGGAGGTTGTTCCTCTCATTCTAAAGCAACATCCAAAACAGATTATGTAGCACACCTCAAAACTGATGACCCCTCTCCACTGACTGTCAGGGCAGAGGAAGGTGATTAGCTTGAGTGTGGATGTTGTCTCTACAGAGGTGTGAGGTCAGATTAGATGAGCTGCGCCAAAGGAGCACAAAGGTACAGCCCAGCACATGGCAGAACCAACCTGGGGCAGTGTGTGCTTGCTGAGATGGGATCTGGTACAGAGGAAATATATCCAGGGATAAGGAAGTGTCTGAGCTGCACAGCTGAGCAAAGGCAGAGTAAAGCCTGGTGCAGGCTGAACAGTGTCAAGGATGTCCCCTGCTCAGCATCTTAGAATCATAGAATCATGGAATCAGGGAATGGTTAGGGTTGGAAGGGACCTTCAAAGCTCATCTAGTCCAACCCCCCTGCAAGAAGCAGGGACCTCCCTGACTAGATCAGGTTGCTCAGAGCCTCAACCAGCCTGGCCTTGAACGTTTCCAGGGATGGGGCATCCACCACCTCTCTGGGCAACCTGTTCCAGTGCTCTACAACTCTCATTGTAAAAAATTTTTTTCTAATATCTAATCTAAACCTACTTCTTTCTAATTTAAACCCATTACCCCTTGTCCTATCACAACAGGCCCTACTGAACAGCCTGTCCCCATCCTTCCTGTAGGCCCCCTTGAGGTACTGGAAGACCGCTATCAGGTCTCCCCGGAGCCT
>WHYT01015125.1:65676-95840 GCA_009806455.1 Tetrax tetrax | reverse complement strand
GCTCTCTCCGTGGGGGCCACGCCGGCATCTTTTACCTCGCCCCCCGCGCCCCAGCCCTTCTGGGGGTCTGGAGCCGGTGGCGGGGGGTGTCCGGCTGCCCCTCCCCGCCTGCAGCGTGGCCGGTGCGGGGAAGGGGGGGGGCGTTGTCCCGGAGCCCCCGTTGAGGTTCTGGGCGGGCGAGGCGCCACCGCCCTCAACCCCAGACGGGGCTGGCGACCCCCGGCAGCCCCCTCGGTGGGCAGCCCCCGCCGGCCCCTCGCCCCGTCGCTCCTTGTCCCCGCAGCACTTGCCCCCCGTGTCCCGCAGCGGGCGGGGGATGGCACCTCGGCCACCGCCCCGCCTCAGCCGGGGAGCGGGGGTCCCGCTCACCCCACCATCTCCCCAGCCGGTCACTCCCGCAGAGGGTTTTCCACCTTTCAGGAGAATGCAGGGCTCTGTTGGTGTGTCACACCCTCCAGAGAGGGGCCATTTTAAATCCATCCCTTTACAAACCCCCACCTGAACCCAGGGGAGCTGGTAGCAGCGTTGCCAGCGAGTGGAGTCGCGGGGAGGAGGAAGTTCTGCGACGTCTTCCCGCAAGGCCTCGCTTCGCCCGGATCCACCGCCGGCTGCTTGCCCACGAGAGCCACTGCTGGGCCCGCAGGTGGGCAAGCGAAGGGGCTCCTGGAGCCCGCGTCCAGCCAGGGCTGCGGCTGGGCCTTCTGCGTCCAGCGCCGGATCGCTTTACCGGCTTCCACCAACACGCTGCCTGCATTGTAGAAAATCAGGTTTCATACGTCCGTTTGCTGTTATTTGAGAGAAAATTTGTCATTTTCCCCCAGTTGTATTCCCTGTGAACTCCCTCATCTGTGCTCACGGTGTCCTGTCTCCTCTGGCAGAGCAGGTGAGCTGAGCAGTGATGTTTAGATACACAAATTACGTTCTCATTTGTTTAAGTGAGTGTAGTATTTCTCATGGTAATGATTAACAGTTCCAGGGACACGTTCGCGGAAGCGTTCGGATAGCGGAGTGTGTGATTGGAGTAGACGGAGCGGCTGGTGGTCTTTTTGCAAGACAGCGAGGAGAAAATGAGCAGCGCTCATTTGCTCAGTGCCTTTTTTAGCTGTGACTCTTGACGAAGGTCGTTAGACCCTTGGGTAAACTGGAGGGAAAACTTCCCAGGGAATACGCTGACGTTCTCAGCTTTGTCTCACACAGCTGTCAGTCCCGTCTCTGCACGTGTTGAGTATTGCACACACGTACGCGTGTCGGTGCTTTCCTGTCAGATCTTGATAGCACGAGAGGAAAATGCAAATGATGCTGAAACGGATATAGATGGAGAAAATATCATCTTGGAAAGTATAGCCTTTGTCCAGAGAGCCAGTTAGGCACAGCTCTCAGCCTGAACATGCTGCTAGGCAGTACTTGAGTGAAATGTGATGTGTCATTGATTTGCTGAACTCTTCCTTAGATTCTCTGTAAGTTTTGCAAGAATCTGGAATCGTCCACAGATCCAAATGGATCTCTGTGGGATCAGCCGCCTTCTGCTGCCACCCGTCCGCAGGTCAGAATCACACCCTGTCTTCCCCAGAGCTTTACCTATTCCTAGAATGATTTCCCGACGCTTTGCCAGGCTGGTTGACATTGCAGGTAATAAATTAGAGAGCCTGTATTTTTTTTTTTACTAGAAAAAAAAAAAGCCCCCTTTAGTGAAAGTGTGTGTTTATACAACAGAACCTCCTTGCCCTGAAAGATGTGTTTGCATCCAGTGACTGCAGCATTGTCTGCTGACATCAGTCCGTGGGGTGACTCTTCCACTGCTACGTGTTTCAGCTTAGCTGGCGAAGGAGGCGTCTCAGGCCTTTACTCAAACTAAGGCAGAAAGTCCTCGCCGTGTTCTAAAATGGGCTTCTGGGTCATTAAAAATATTACGCTATTTTGAAACGGATCAAACTTTGTCCTAGTTACTCTCTGGTTAGTCAGGCCTGAGAACAGGCTGCTCCTTAGTGCAACCCTTCTCCTTTGTTTCATAAAAATAATTTGCTTTTTTAAAGGCCGCAAAGCCAATTAGGGTGGGTGAGTGTGTGACACCCAGAAGAAATTGCCTCCGGTCAGCTATCAAAGCTGGGTTACTGTCACATCCATCCAACCCTGGCAGCTCGTGTAGGGGCACGTAACGCGCGGAGCGTAGGATTTAGCCCTGGGCAGAAGGTCAGCGTGAGGCTACGCATCGTTTAAGGCTCTCTTACTGAACGTGCTAAGTGGTGCGTAGACCTCACAACCGCTGCTGGATGAATGGCTGAGCGAGCTGTAGATGAAAAAGTCACGTATAATTTTTCAGTGAGAGCCAGGGACCTTGCTTTTCCTAAACCAAGGATTTTTAGTCTAAATCCCAATTGGCGCGGTGAAGCCCAGACGGCTTGATGAAGGCTTATAGCAGGTTACACCGATGCTTTCCTGAAATTTTTTTTTTTTTTTTTTTTAAGCCAGTAGTGCTAACTTCCTTTGTGTTTGTTGTTTGGTTTCTGACCTTTTATGGTGGATTTTCAGCTTCCGCTTCCTGACATTTCTTTGTGACTCGGAATGCTGGGAACCTCCTGAAAAGTGAAAGCGGAGATGTTTCAGGCAGGCGGGCCTTTACACAAAAAGCCACTGGATATGAGAAGATTCGCCACCAAATTGCTAGCTTGTAAACGAGAAAACAAAGTGAAATGTTGGGACTTCAAACGAGAGACAACTTTGCAAACTAGAGACCCAGATCGTGACGGCTGGTTTTGTGCTTCTGGTTTTGAGGCAGCAGGATTGCACAAAGAATTTGAATAGCTGGTCTGATCCGTTGCAAGATGAGGAGGAGCAAGATCAGCCCGCCTTTCCTTTTTGGGGGAAGAACCGAGGTGCCCTGAGCCTTCCTGGCAGCGATGACACGGTGCCCTTGTCGTGCTTCGTGTTGTGTGCGTGCCATGAGAGGCTTCGGCGTTGGCTGCCTGTCTGATTAAGAGCAACATGTGAAGTTGGTTGTATCTTGCTGCGTTTTCTCTGCTAAGCCTAGAAACAGCAGGTATAAATATTATTTAGGGCCTAGGTGATGCTTGTAGGCAGCAGGCCTTTTATTAATTCCCCTGCGCCATTGACTGGAACCTTCTCCAGCAGAGGAGGGTGGCTGGAGCAGGTGTCATCGTGCTCTGGGAGGCGTGAGATGTCCCATGGATCATCTCTGAAAGTCACTTCAGTCTAGAGAGACCCCAGCTCCTTTGGTCCTGCCAGAAATGCTCATCTCTGCAGTTATCAGTTGAAGGAAGGTCGAGTGTTACAACAGTAAAGTAATTGAACACAAAATTCCCAAAATGGGGTAGAGGCCCCAGAGAAGGCACTGAACTCTGCCAAGCCAATGAAACATATATGAAGCGCTCCATGTACATAAACATTTTCTCCGGAGTGTAATCACCTTCCGTCCTATATATTAGGATTTCGCGGCGCATTTACCAAACTTTATTTTCAGGCTATTGTAACAAGAAAAGGGTAAAAACAACTTAATGTCAGAAATGACTAAAGCAAATACTGGCGGTGGAGGGAGGCCGGTTGCTGACAGACTGGATGATGCAGAAAATTCATGCTGAGGGTGAAGCAAGAGTTTTGGAGATGTACTCATGCCAGGTCTATTTCAGTCATCATGTCACACCTGAGTCTGGCTAGACTTAAGTGTGGGTGAGTGAGCGGGCCCAGGATTTGTACCTGGCACGTAGATAATGGCCTTTTGGTAGTGCTCTCCGGTCTTTCGACAAACACAGGTAGGATAAGGTTCCCTCTAAGAGTTGCCCCCGTGCCTTTGAATCAGCCCATCCTGGCACATGAACTGGAATGGACATAGCCACGTAACAGTCTAATGTGACCTCAAACTTCCTGAAAAACTTGTAGAAAAACCTCTGTCTGATCTCCTTTCATCCCAAGGTAGTTGTGTGCCCCTTTCTGTGAAGCATGGCTGAATGCAGCCTGGGAGTTTCACGGCGGTGGGCATGGCTGCTGTTTCAGAGCCAGGTAAGGCACCGTAGCGTCATGGAAGTGGTAGTAGGTGACATCTTTAAAAAGTTTCACATTGAGCTTTGGCCTTTCAGATGTGTCTGTTGTAACAGACAGGTTTGGTGGCCAGTAATCCTCCAAGCTCTTGTTTCTGTCAGCAGTCTTTTATGCAGGAATGTCCTAAACCCGCTGGTGTTATCAGCGCAGTCGTTCATCTCCTTGTTTCGCCTGCCAAAGGGAAAAGGGGCTGAGCTGGCCACGCTCTAACCGAAGCTGCCGTGCTGCCAGCTGGATGACTCAGGGCTGGCGGGAAGAAGGTGGACTCTACATCTTACCACCTCTCCAAAAAAAGCAAGGGATGAGTGCTAAACCTGGCAGCGTTAGCCATGCTACCCGGCTCCCTGCTGGAAGCGTCCTGGGGTGCAGAGAAGTGGGGTGATGGCCAGGAGCACGTGGGAGTGCAGATTGCGTTGGGCAGAGGTGCTAACAGCTGGGATGTAAGAGTTCACCCTGGCTTTGGAGAGGACAGCTTGGGATCCATCTCAAAGCGAGACCCCAAATGGCTACCAAGGGTGGCCTGTTACCTGCCGTTCTTGATTGCTGAAGGACAGGGATAATTTTTGACATGACAGTTTTCTCCGCCAGTTTCTGAGCAGTGCCCTGCAGCTCCCTGGGTGGAGGTGTTCATCGTGGGCTGGGTCACTGACCCATCATTTCCACAGAAATCGAGAGCCCGCTTTGCACCTTGGTTGGTGACAGAGCCGTGATTGCGTCTCTACATCCTGTCTGGGGAGGTGCGGGTGATTTCCCACCCGGGCACGAGAAGGTCTGGCTCTGCCTTCCCGTTCACTGCTGCGTTTCCCAGACCGTCAGCCCCAGGCATAAGGAGGCACTGAGCAAGGCTGGGGCCCGAGGGAGGTACACGTGTACGTGTGTGGCGTCAGAGGGGCTCGGTGGCTCTGGCCAGTGGGTCCTGCTGATGGCTAGCGCCAGGCGTTTCCCTTCCCCGGGTCCTGGGGTCCTCTGACCCTTGGAGAGCACGGCGCAGGCAAGATTGTGGAGCAGTGATGGGTGTAAGAGAGGGCTTTACCCAGGACGAAGCTTTACCCTGCTTCGTCCTCCTGAAGACACTGTCTCCCAGGGGCAGCTCAGTCTAGACACCTTATGGCAGCCCTGCGCTGAGGGAATTTGCTAACTCATAGCTGGCCAGGCCAGGCTCCCGCAGCAGCCTCCGTGCTTTGGGATGCAGTTGTGCTGTGCTGTGCATCCGTTGTGCGGGATCGATACACGTTATTCCTCTACGACATCCCCTCTGCCCTGGCTGTCCAGTACGTATGCTTTGCTTTGGTGTTTTATTTCTCATTTTTCCCTCGTTAGCTGGATAAGAGGCAGAGCTCTGCGCAAGCCTGTCTCGGGGAGAAGGAGAGGATGTCTGATGCATGCTCAAAGCGACGCTGCCTCCTCAGAGCCTTGCTGCCGATCGCTGCGCTGCTTGTCGTGTGGCAAAGGTAGTTCAGCATGAATGCAGTGAGCAGAACTCGTGTCACAGCAGCGGCGACGCTGAATACGATAAGCGCCAGGGAATCTGCAGCTTGGAGAGAGATGTCTTTCTTTGCCAGTGCTGTTTGCGGAGGGCAGATAAGCTTTCTGGAAGCTGAAGCTCTCTGGAGAATGCGTGGAGGGATCAAGCCTGACTGTAAGGTCTGTTCAGTGCTTGGCTCGTGGTACCCTTAGTGGCACTGTGATATGTTTGTAATGTAAACAGCTGGGGTGAACACGGCTTCAAAAAGGATCCGCGCTCCTATCGCTGCTGATGGAATTAATCCCTAGAGGGCTGCTGGTAAGCAACCTAGCCCATTTCACACAGGGACGCTCCGTTCCAGGGAAGTAACAGCAAGTTAAAGCTGCCCATCAAACCTCTATTTTCTCTCTGTGGTGGTTTCTGGTTTTCCATGCAATAAAATACCCTCAGAATAGCAGCATGACATCTGTGTATTTTAGGGGAGGAGGATCAGGGCCCAGGCTGCAGCCTCTGCTTTTCACGGGCAGTGCTTGGATAGGTGAATCTCCTGGGATCGAAGAGAGCACGAGAGCAGGGCTGGGAAATTGGCTTTCTTACAGTCTGGGTAGGCAGCCCGTGTTTGCACAGACGAACGGGTCACGGCTGCGTTTCGTTCTCTGGAATGAAATGTATTTATTGTGCAAACTCATTTAAGGAAAAAAAACTGACTTTATTAGTTGGTGTCTGGAAAGCAGTCAGCATTTCTGTGACCTGTTCTTCCATAGTTAAGAACAGGCTTAAGCAAGCACTCACCAAAGGTACGTTGCATAATGAGTGACATGTAATTTATCTGATTTATTCATCTGTAGGAGTCTAAATACATTAGACATCACCTGTCAGTCTGTACACAGGCACAACGTGAAATAAACTGTTTAAATTTAATTTTAACCAAGAATAAGTCCGAGAGCAGATGAAGAATGCTTTATTTTTTCCTAAGACTCTAATGAAAGGGAGCTGTGCATCCTGTGTTATGGGGCTGTCGGCGTGAATCGGGCCGTTTCCTTGCTGCTGTCTGACAGCCCAGTCCGTATGAATGCGTTTCATTCGGATGAATTCTGCTCTCCTTCACCTTTCCGCTTTGAATCACCATATGGAAAAGAGTCGTGGGTTCCACCCCGCTCTAGAGTCATGGAAACGAGCTGTTATGAAATGGGGAAAAGGAACTGTATCCTGGCAATTTCTGAATGAGCAGCTTGAGGATTGACGTAATTGCAAGGCGCCGGGAGAGAGCCGACTGAAAGGAGGAGTCAAGTTAGAAAACGGGTGAAAACAAGAGTGTGTTTAGGAAAGCTTAGCTCTGCTTCCTTTCCTTTTTGCCCAGATGATGTTTCGCCATTGTGAGGTACGCCTTCCTTCAAAGTAGATAACTAATTTATGCCAGAAAGACCAATTAAAATAATCGATTTCCAGTAATGCGCAGCCATCTTATAAAATAATCTCTGGCTCTCCGGTGTGGCAGATAATCCAACAAACAGAACGTGGACGTTTCATCCCATGGAAATAAATACGAAAGATAGTTTTGTCTGGAGAGGGCATACATGAAAGAAGCAGAGGGCTGAAATTAGCTCAGAGACCTGCTTAATTTAACGCCCTTTCTCCTGGTATCTCCAGTGAACTGGGAAATCAACATATTCTGCCTGTAATCCTTTGTATTTTGCCCCTGTGTGCTGGACACAGCCTGGCTTTCCTGGTCTGGGGAGGTGACACAGCTATTTCGCCTGCACCCCTCGTGGCTTGGGTAGAGTCAGAAATGTTTAGATTTAATTCAATTTACATATTTTTTTTCCCTGCCTCTTCCATGAGTCACATCCTATACAAGGATCTCCCCACTGTCCTTTCCGTGCAGCTGTAAAAAGAAAAAAAAAAAATTGGACTTAGTCAGCTGAGCGGGGCGTTGGGAAGCACCACGGGAGAAGAGGTATTTCCTATTGCAGACTTTATATGGCACTTGCAGCATGGCAGTGCTTAAAAAGAGCACGCGAGCCCGTGGCCCTTTGGCACCTGTCCACACTTACGCGTTGGGAACATCTTAATGCTGGAAACGGCGTTTGGAGTGTGCAGCAAGAGGGCTGGCCGCTCTCGGAGGCCTTCGTTTTTCAAGTCATTTGGTGACGTGTGCCTGCATCCCGTGTCCGTGTGTTTGAAATGGAAAGGTTGGGTTTTTTTTTTTTTCCTGGAGGCCCCTAAGTGGTGACACGGGGCAGGGACTGGTGTTTGAAGGGAGTTTGGTGCTGCAGGTCCCTGCCTGCTGCAGTTTGGTGGAGAATCTAGCTTTTCTCAGAGTTTGGGACTTTTGTTTTGCTAAAAAAAACCCTTCCAAGCATTGGGAAGAAAAGATCTTTGTCTTTCAACTGTGAGCAGAGAAAGCTCGTAGTATATGTCCGACAGCCGCCAGAAATCCCCTAGCAACCAGGCTTAATGATCCCGATATTTCATTGCAGGATCCTAGGAAATCAGAGACTCGTACAAAAGCATCGCTGTTATTTAAAATATGTTGCTGCTGGAGGCTTCTTTATAAAGGGGCCCGGGATGGGCAAACCCTGTTCCTCTTGGTATTTATAGCTTGGTTTTTAGCGTGTGCACACACAGTCCTTGTGCTTTGAAACAGCTGGGGCTGGCTGAAAACTGGGTCCCCGAGGTCAGGGGCTGAAACAGAAACTGAGGAGTTTTAACTTCAGGCTAACGCGCTTGGAAATTTGCAGCCTGAACCAACGAACCGGGAACTTTTTGTAGAAATGTGGGGGAACTTCCCATCACACGCTGCCTTCCCGGCTGCCGAGGAGATGTTACGTGACTGTAGGTGAGCTGACTGGCGTGATTAATCACCTTCGGCATCCCTTTCCTGTGCTGGGAAGTTTGGAGACAGTGAAAGGAAAATTACTGGAGCTGACCTGCTCTCTGCAAACCCCAGGGCTGCAGTTTCAGGATGGCAGGTCTGAAAACGCGTCTGTCTCTCGTATTGCGGCAGGTACGCGAGGCAGCCCAAACGCACCGCGAGGCCGTTAAAAGCTGTAATTATCTCAGCTGCGGTGGCCCGGAGGATCCATATCCGTCTGGAGCCCTGCCACTGCCGAGCGTGGGTCCCTGCCTCTCCCCTCCAAAGGCTTCTGCTGCGGTGTCGTGCGTGTCCCTTCTCCCCGTCCCGGTGGGGAGCAGGGAACCTTGGCATTTCGAAGCAGGAAAGCGAGCAGCGCCCGTGCTTTGCGTCTGTTTTCCGCTTGGGAGTGAAGAAGGATGGGCTTTTATCAGGATGGGCACGTGTCTTCGTGGCCTGGTTCCTGCTGGGGCTGTCTCGGGGGAGGCCGTCGGTGGGGCTGGTGGCAGAAGCAGAGGATTACGCTTTGAGCATCAGTTGCAGGCTGCAGATGGAGCAGGACTCTGCTGTTGCTACAGAAACAGCAGCCGCACAGGATGCATAAAGGCAGCGTCCTTTGATAGACACAAGGTGCTTAGACGCCTCAGCTTGAATGCTGCATCCACTTTTGAGACGGCCTTCAGGAAGGACGTGGTGGGGAGCATCCAGAGGAGAGCAGTCAGGTGCCCAGATGATGCGGGGGGCTTGGGCTTCTCTTGCCTAGAAAGCTAAGGGAGGTGTTACGGTCTGCATGAAGGCTACTGGAGGTGTTACAGCCGTCTTTGTGCGTGTAGGAAGTTTTTGCAGGCAAGAAGAGAGTGATTTGTTCTCTGTGTCAACTCTTGTAGGACAAAAAGTCATGAGTGTGTTTTTCCGAGGGAGATTCCAGCAGGGAACTCTCTGCTGGCAGGGAGCACGTGGACAGATGGCCCTGAAGCAGCATGGAGCCTCCATCAAGGTGTCTGAGGAGAGGCTTGACAGACCTCTGCTCTGAATGATGCTGGTTTGGGGTGGATATTTGGGCTAGCTGGACTGTTGCCACCCTCTCCAGCCCTGCTCTCTGTGATTCTGCACTTTGCAGAAGAAGGAACCTAAAAGCTCTTCTTTTGTTTGTTTATGCAGGTAGTTTTGGGGAGAAGACTTACGAGTGGAGCTCAGAGGAGGAGGAGTCTGTGAGGAAGGCAGGACCAGTGCAAGTCCTCATTGTCAAGGATGACCATTCCTTTGAACTGGATGAAGCTGCGCTGAACCGCATCCTCCTCTCAGAGGCTGTCAGAGATAAAGAGGTGGTGGCTGTGTCTGTTGCTGGAGCTTTTAGAAAAGGAAAATCATTCCTGATGGACTTCATGCTGCGGTACATGTACAACAAGGTATGGCTTCAGCTCAGGTGGCTCTTCCCAGGGGTGCAGGGGTGCTGCTCATTGCTCCTGCGTACTGCTCAGAGATGAACTGGGTGGGACACTGGCTTGGTGCTCTAGGAATGCTCAAGCCTCTCGCTAGCATGGGCTTCACAAAATAAAATAGAGCAGATCCTTCCACAGCCCCGGGCACCAGCGGGTCTCTAGTGGGACTCTTGACTTCGGAGCAGAAATGGTCACATTTACTGCCTGGTAGGAAACCTCTCGTATAGGGGCTGCTCCTCTCTAGCGCAGGATGGAGGAAAAGTGTAAAAACAAAGTGAGATGAGAACTCCAGCAACTTCTTCTGTTCCTACCTGCAGGAAGCAGTGGACTGGGTTGGAGATTACAACGAGCCTCTGACTGGTTTCTCCTGGAGGGGAGGGTCTGAGCGGGAGACGACCGGCATTCAGATATGGAGCGAGGTTTTCCTGGTGGACAAGCCCGATGGTAAAAAGGTGTGTGCTTCTCTGCTGCTTAGCTGTCTGTTGCTGGTCAGCTCGTTTTTCTCTTCCAGCTTTTGTAAGACTCTCCTGCCTTGTCATCCGTGGCTCCAATGCCTGTGCAAGTTTAGAGAAGGTCTTAATACCAGATTCCTAATTTAGCGTGACTGGGTTTAGTGCACTGAGTTGATATGATGTCTAGGTGTGCCTCTAACTCTGGACATCTCAGAGTTTATGTCTCTGCTATTCCCAGGGATCTTGAATCTGAGGTCCTTGCAAACTACTTCCTTTTCCTGGAGCGTCTTCATTCAGGGTGGTCAATAACAATGCGAACTAGATTTTGGGGCATGCTGCAAGTTCAACTGAAAGGCAGGAGTATTTGCATTCATCCACTCCTTGACAAAGAGCCCAACACCAAAGTGACACTGAGTTATTCCTGGTGTGATTGCTGATAACAGCTGACTGTGTTTTGGGTTAAGGAGGTGCAAAACTGCTGTATTTGGCTGCTGTGACATGAAGCTGCTGCAGGCTCAGGAAAAGAGCCATCCGCACCGACAGCGAGTGTTTGAGGAGCAAAGCAGTTTCCTCCTCTGTGTTGCGCAGCATTCATTTCGCTGCCTGCTGGAGTCACTGCGCTGTCAGGAGTGACTGTGGACGCTCTTTTCCTTGGTCCTCCACCAGTTATAAGCCTGAGGCAGGAGCAATGAGATTCCCAGCGCAGTAACGCGGCCGACATCAACCACTCCCCTCTCCTTTGGCGTCTGCGAGTGATTTTGCTTGGACGCGGATGCTGAACGGGTGCATCCAAGCTGACGTGGAGCTTTCTCCCTCTCAGGTTGCGGTGTTGCTGATGGACACGCAGGGGACCTTTGACAGCCAGTCCACCCTGCGGGATTCGGCCACTGTCTTTGCCCTTAGCACAATGATCAGCTCGATACAGGTAAGAATCACTTCCTAAAAGGTGGTGGCAAAAACCCGGTAGCTTGGCACCAGCCTAACACAGCAGGGCCTTTGGTGGGAGAGACAAAGGCCAGCACGTTGGCTGCAGTGAGTGCAAGATTCACCCGTGACTCCGTCATCACGGGGAACAGTCTCATCTCCTCATCTCACCCCAAGAGCAGGGCCAGCAGAGGATGCACCCCTTTGCTTCCGGCTGCCAAAGAGGAAAGGACCTTGGTCTGGGAAACTGGGTGTGCTTTTGTCTCAGTGCTGCTGGAGAAACCTCTGGGCTGGAGGTGTTCACACACCAGTAACCACATAGCCTGGTAGGGCTTCCCTTCCTACCATCCAACCTTTGCTCTTGGAGGACAGCATGAATGGGGTGGAAGCTGTGTCTTGGTGCAGAGCTCAGCCCATCGTAAAACTGCAGAAGAAGGAACATTGTTTGGACCTGACAGGCCAGGGCATGACAGCCCTTGCTGCTCCTGTGCTGCCGTGCCTTGTACCAGCGCCACATGCCAGTTGGGACTTTGGTTGCATCCTCATGGTGATGTCTTAGGCTTTAACCACACTGAGCCACACGTTGACCTGAAGGACAGGCCATTCTGAGTGCTCTGAACTTTTTGTTTTTAAATGCAGGTTTACAACTTGTCCCAGAATGTGCAAGAGGATGATCTGCAGCACTTGCAGGTGAGACTCTTGACCCTGCTGCTCCACAGCACTGGGGTGCCTGGATTATGCTCCGCACTTGCAAGCTGCATTGCTCTGGAAAGGTGCTTTTGCATTTGGAGCCACAAAATGTTTCCCAGTTTCCCAGCTCTCATTTTGGTTCGTAGGCAGGACAGAACAGTCAGTTGTGTTGAAACCTGTCTTGCTTACGCTCTCATAACGTGGCTCCTAGAGGCCTGGGTCTTTTGGCAGGGCAGTGAGTCAGACACTTGCCAGGAGGGACTGTTCCTGTCTCTAGGACACGTGCCTTCCTCAAGGCTGATTGCCTGTGGAGCTGGAAATGGCCCATGGCTATGCTTTGTGCTGCTTCGCATGGCTGGAGGGCACGGAGAGGCTGAAAGAACCAAGGCTGTTAAGTCGGGATGAAAGTGACCAAGAGGTGGTGACGTTCTTCAGCTGTGTATGAGTGCACAGGACCAGTTGTCATGCAGTGGTGGTGCTGCAGCCAGAGAGGGTTAAGCTGACTTTCTAATGGTGAGGCTAGAGGAGCATCAAACAGACTGTGTAGGGTGGAGTACCCATCACAGACCATCTTGGTGTGGAGCACCCATCACAGGTCTGACAGGAGCAGTTGGGGTACAGCTCACTCTGGCCTGGTTGTCTTTCCGTGGGGCTCTGCTGGGGTTCCTCGGGGAGCAGCGACCCAGCAGAGGTCAGGACTGACCCATGGAGCTGGAAACATCCAAAGTGACTGGTAATAAGGAGGGATCCACAGTGCAGATCCATGTATTGGCTGTGCTCTTGCCGCTGCGAGTGTCCGTCCGCTGCTCCATGAGCAGGGGCAGTAGAAATGCATGTTTGACTTAAGTGATGGGAAAGCTGAAGGCAGAAGTTGCACTGTTCATGCTGTGGGATGGAATCTTTGGATTGTTAGGAGAAGCCCAAAGAAATTGGGTAGCAGTTTATAAGCCTGGATACTGACATCTGGTACTGGCTCAATACAGGTGCCCCCTCAGGGTCGTTACAGCCCTGACTGTTGGAGACAGCAGCTAATTGGATTTTTGTGGCACACGTCCTGCGTGTTTCTTGGTGTTACCTCTAGCTTTCTCGTCTGTTTAGGTGGTTGATTGATTGGTTAGGTAGGTTGTTCCAGGAGCTTAACAAAAAGGAAGAAAATAAAAAGTCCAGCTGGCAAAATCAGCATTTGAATTTTGTATCATTTGTGATTCTGTGATTCTCTAATTTCAGTCAGTAAATATTTTTAACAAAAATGCCTTTTTAACATTGAACTTACCCAATGCAACTCTGATGTTTCAGTTTGGATTTTAAGCCATTATTGTTTAACATATTGACCCATTTTTAGGCATCTGTGAAATACATTATTGTGCTTTCAGTTAGAAATTACAGTCCAGAGAGACTGGAAAGCCTTCAAATCTTGCTGGTAGGCTGATCTTACAGCCTGTGCACGGTAGGGGTTTGCAGGGAAAGTACTTATTTCTGAATTCATTTCCGCCGCTTCTTGGAGTGTTTAAAGAGTGTCCCCTGTAGCACGTGGTCGGTATGAAAGCAACAGCAAGCGGCTGATTTGAGCCATTTTTCACAGATTTGGCAGCCAAAAATTTCCAGGCTGAGATCTTTCACGTGAGGGCTCAGCGTGACAGTTGTCTGTATCAGCTCTCGGATGTCGATGGAAAGCACGCAGCCAGGCAGTTTCTGTTCCCGTGCTGCAAATGGTGCTGTTAGTCCCAAATCAACAACCGCCCTTGCCTGTTCCCTGCCTGGCTGTGACGAGCTAACACTCCTGTTGTTCTTTGCTTCTCCTTCCAGCTTTTCACCGAGTACGGCCGGCTGGCCATGGAGGAGACGTTCTTGAAACCTTTCCAGGTGAGTCCGAGCGCCCCGGCCAGCGCACATCCCCTCTGCCAGCTGGCTTCACCACGAGGTGTCACTGCAGTTTGCAGGAAGGAGAGGAGGTGGAGATGCTTGGGGACTGGCTCAGCTGCTCCAAGGAAAGCCTTTGTGCTTCCTTGCCCCCCAAAAAGGCTTCCAGATACATCCAGCTTCTCTCTTTCTTTCCTCTCTGAACCCTTGCCGTCGTGAGAGCTCTGCCCTGTCCTGCCAGACGCCCTGCTGGGTTTGGAAAGCTGTCAGGTTTTGCAGCAGGTTTGTCACCCGAGGGCTCTGCCCAGCCTTCGCCCTGAGAGGTTTGGACCCGCTTGCCCAGGGAATCCCCGCTCCTGGCAAAACGAAAGGACCAGGATTGACTCAGATCTCTTGCCAGTGACAGCAGAGCTGTGGGAAGGCTCGGTTTAAGTGGGGTTTTAACTTCAAATAGGGGACATCTGTTCACCCTGCTGCTTCCCAACCTGTGAAAAGCTGGCGTTCAGAAAAGGGAGAGTGTCAGGCAGACGAGCTGGCTCTGGGCACCAGAGTGGCACGCAGCTGGGAGGATGGTGGGCTGGGACTGCCCCTTCCAGTGGGAAAGTGAATATGAACAAAAAGAGACAAAGCAAGAGGTGAGGGGGCAGAAGGACCCCACGACATGGCTGTGGCAAGATGCTAAAGCTCCAGTCCTTTAACAGATGACGTAAAGATTTCATACGGCTTTGGTTACGGCTGCACTGAATCCTGTGCACCTGGGAGGCTGGGAAGGTGGTTGAACAGGTTTGAAGCTTTCAGGGGTCTGTGGGACCAGGTGTGAGGCGGGGAGCAGGGCCTGAGGGGATGGAGGGAGCGATGCTACCATGTCCCCACGCATCCTCACGCCGCGGTGGAGCTGCAGGGCTCATTGCATGATTGGGGTGGTAAATAGAAGGAAAACACCTGGGAGGCTCTGGCCTTATCCTGCACGAGTTGTTCCTTTAACCGGATACCCTTTGGCACTCCCAATGGCTCGGTCCAACTTCCAGCTGGCATCCACAGTACTTTAGGTGGTAGCTGGATGGGGGTTTGTGAGCTTCCCAAAGTGGAAAACAGCAGAGAGCAAAACCTGCTGTAAAAATGCAAGTAGTAATTGGGAATGGGTTACAGTTATTTTACTTTTGCCTTCCAACATAAAAAGAGAATTGCTGTCCTCACCACCATCCTGCAAGGCCTAAGGGCTTATAGGGTGTCTGTGGTCAGGAAGTGGAAATAAGATTAAAAGGTTAAAAAATACAGCAAATGGACAAGTTGAGATTTTGGGGAGCTTTGAGGGTGTATTGGATGCTGGCATGGCAGATGGCTGACAAATGATGTGAAAGCTACCAGTAAAAATATGTCACTTGTAGTAGCAAGAGCTGGGAGAACATTGCAACATGGTTCAGAAAAACGCCAGACATTAAATAAATGTTCCTGTTCCTTATTTAAAAACTATCTGGGTAACGTAGCCAAATATTTCAGTGCAAGTGAAATACTTCCTACTCCATCAGTAAAAAGCAGGCTGTGAGGGGAAACTTTTAAATATGCTTAAGTCATTAGGACTGGGTAATAGGCTCTGCTTTTACCAAACACCATAATTGCTGTCAAGTCACCCAGTTTTGTGGATATCAAGTCTTCTCAAACAATCCCATTGTCAATTTTTAAAAGGTTGGTTGATGAAGGTAACTGTCACCGTGATACGTTGCCTTCCGTAAGCCTTATCTCCCTACGACGCTGATGAAAAGCGAGCGAGCAACACAGCAAGTCAGCACTGTCTGTTTTAATCCATTGTAAACGGATTAAAAATTCATTAACTGATAGATCACAGAGCACGCGGAACTGATTTTAACAGGGAATCATCCTTTAGAAGTGTTTCCTTGGGGCTCCCTCCAGGATCTCTCTGATTCACTGTCATCTTCGTTAACGATCTGGGGAAAATTATCGAACGACTTGCGGATGTGATGGTGGAAGGGTGGGTGGTGATGTGGCCAGGTGAGCAACGGGGATCTGTCCGCATCGCAAACTGGGCTTGTTCCTGCAAAGCGTGTCTTAAAGGCAGCCACGCGTTTGGATTAGGCAGCGGGAGAAGGGCGGTGGTAAATAAACTGCTTTTGCAGCGTCTGCAGCTGAGGCTGGGCAAAGCCAGGCTAGCAACGAGGAGCACACTTAATGAGGGGGCATTTTAATTATTAGGGCGGCTTAACGAGAGATGCAGGGGCTTCTCTGCTACCTGCAGGCTTTAAACTGAGACCGCTCTCTTTGCAGAAAAGTCTACAGCTTGAGTTTCTTGGGTGAGGTTCCAGGCCTTAAGTCAAACAAGCTCTTTTGTCCTTAACATATCCAGATCCGTAGAGGAAAACGTTGGAAAACAGCTCCTATCGGAAAATGTTGCCAAGCAGGGTGGGCAGAGAAGGTGTTGATAGCGAGGCAGTGGCATTGATCGTACTGGAAGGGGAGAAATACTTGGCAGTGGAAAATTAACATTTCCCTTCGGCCCCCTCCTCTCCTGCGCCCTCGCCGAACGCCGGTCCCGATGGCGATGCCTTCGCAACGGCTGCGCGCGATGCCTGGCGCTTCGCCGGGCTGGAGGGGCTGCGGGTGGCTCTGAGGCTTGGTAAAGCCAGCACGTCTGGAACGATTTTGCTGAAGAAAAAAGAAAATAATTCCAAACAGCGCGAGGCATGCATAATGTGTTTGTGGAAAAGTCCTAAACATGGACATGTCTCCTAAGCATCCATCCCATGGTCTTAGAAAGAACAGCGTGTCCTGAAACAGCTAACTGGGTGCAGTTGCTGTGGCTTGTTGTGCAGTTAGGAGTGGCCAACTCACTGTTCTCTCTCTCTTTTTTTAACCTTTCCTGATGTTTTATGGAAGAGAAATAAGGAGGGGAAATATTTTCCCTCCCTCTGCTAAATCTGTGTTCTAAACATAGACAGTTTTTAGGGAAATTCCAACAAAATGGATTCCACTTGCTGACCTGCTGCTTCATGTGCATGAGAGGAACCCTGGGACCCTGGCCACGCGCTCCTGGACTTCGGCGTTCAGGGCTTCCCCCTCCAAACCGTGTACTCGTTACACGGGACATAGCTCCCTTGCACAGATGAGACACTGGAGACAGGATTTTTTTTCTGAAAACATTTTTTTTTTTAAAGATTAAAAGTTGACCGTAGTGGTAGTTATTTATTTATTGCATAGGAGCTTTGAATGCCTCAATAAAGATTACAAAAGCCAGTGATTTTTTTTTTTTATTCACCCTTGTTATCCTGCATCTGCTTCTCATTAGAAGTCTGCCTGGAAGGCTGCCCAGTGAAAAAGGCTGAAAAAATGAGCCTGTAAAATTCCCATAGGATGGAACTAAATGTGGCTGGAATTAGGGAGCTCGTTGCCTTTTGTCCTGGTTAGCAAAAATCTCGTTCTTGTTTTGCAGTTCAAATGCTGGATGCTATTCCTCAAGCTAGGGAATCAAACTGCCACCCGACGCACCCGTACGGCTATCCTGGGTGTGCTCCCCCCTTCCCCCTTGTAGGACACGGCCACGCGTGCAGCGAGTCTGCGCGGTCTCAGTGCCGCGCTGGGACGGCCCTGCGCGGAGGGGTATTTCCACCAGTAAAGGTGCTGCCTGCTGCTGGAGCCCAGCAGAGACTCAGGGCCAGGTCCTGTCGCGCCGTGAGGGTGCTGGGGGATCCCGGCACCGCTGCAGGCTCCGACGTTTGCTGCGAGCGGCAGAAAACAGAGCGACACCCGTGAAAGATGAGTTTTGCGCAGCTGGCTCTGGAGCAGCGGGTGACTTTGACGCAGTGGGTACGGTATGGCACTGACCCCGGTGTGCTTCTGTCTCTCTTTTCCAGTCCCTTATATTCCTTGTTCGGGACTGGAGCTTCCCGTACGAATTTTCCTACGGATCCGATGGCGGCGCGAGATTTCTGGAGAAGCGGCTGAAGGTGCGTTCTTTCCACATGCCGGGGAGCAGGGAATGGGCTGCAGAGCAGCGTCGTCGTGGTCACACTTACCCAGCGCCTTAAAATCACGGCAGAGGCGTTTTGGGAGGCTGAATTTCCTCGCCACGTTCCTTGCCCAAGCTCAGGCTCCCTGGGGCTGTCTTACTGGGAGCAGCTGGGAGCGGCGTTAGAGACGGGAGTCAGCAGATTCCCTAGGGACCGCGTCATACGCAGACACACACATTTTCCAAACGATAATAACACGCCCCAGGGCATGTGGTCAGGGATGCGCCGGTTCCTTGGTCGCTGGAAGAGCCTTGTCTCTCTCCTCATGCCGCATACTCCTGTGGGATGTCCTCCTGGGGTCCTTTTTCCCCGCTGTAAGCAGCCGCAGTGCGGAGTACCCCGTGCTCCTGCGGCACCACTGGCCCAGCGTCACCGGTGTCCCCGTCGGAAGGAAACCCCCTGACCCCAAACTGGTCTCTCGCAGGTCTCGGGAAATCAGCATGAAGAGCTGCAGAACGTCAGAAAGCACATCCATTCCTGCTTCACCAAAATCTCCTGCTTCCTCTTACCTCACCCCGGCCTGAAGGTCGCCACCAACCCTAATTTTGATGGAAAACTGAAAGGTACGAAAGCCAAGGTCTGGTTTTTAAGCAGATGCAGCCCTGACAGACTGTCTGTCTAATTCCTGAAACCTCTACAAGTGTTTTCCATGAAAAAAAACTTCTGAAAGAGGAGTTGGATCCTCCTCCCAACAACCTACACCCCCTTGGGTCAGCCTTCCGAGTCCAGCAGCTGCCTGTTGGTGGCCATATGCTTTTAACTCAGGACAGAGATGGAGGCCGAAAAGGTGTGGGAGGCCCAAACAGAGGTGGAGGCTGAAAAGGTGTGGGAGGCCAAAAAGTTGTGGGAGGCTGAGAAGGTTTGTGAGGCCCAGGTTTGGTGGAAGCCAAAAAGCTGAGAGAGGCTGAAAAGGTCTCAGAGCGGCTGGCGATAAGCACGGGCAGGACAGGTGGCTGACGGGCACCCAGGGAAGGGTGGGGCTGAGATGGGGAGTTTTGTAACTCGGTGTTGAGCCTGTAATTAACCAATTAAGCCTCACTTGCCAGGCTGGCACTTGTGGAGGCGGAGGCTGGTTACAGGTGCTCGCAGGGGAACATTATTTCCCTTTGAAAAGGTTTCCGAGGAGAATTTAATCTGCCCGGCTTATCTGATCAGTGGTTTCCCTACGGGGCAGAGTTAGTTCAACAGGTAAAGAAAAAGAGGAAGGAAAAAAAAAAAACGTGGTGAGATTCTCCTCTCTGAAAGGAGTCATGTGCTGTGGATTTTTTCAGTTGTTTGTTGTGAGCAACTGCTTACCAGCGCTGCTGGTTACAGGCTGCTCGCAATCTTAGCGGTAGAGAACGTGGCCCGTCGGTCACTGAAAATACATTAGCAGGCAGAAAGAAGTTACTTTTTCTCTGGTTCTGCCTGGCTAGCGGTCAGAATTGTTCTTCTGGCAGACTCCGTGCTAACCAGCGAGCAGCGAGGCAGCCGGGCAGCCGTGCTTGTGGACACGGAGCTGATCTCTGTTAGTCCCCTCTTCGTTTCAGGTGCTGGGGAGTACGGAACAAGGGATTTGTGCAGACTGGCACAGGAGCTGGCAGCAGCATCTAGACACCATTTTTTTTTTTTTGTTCCCTCAGAGCTTTTTGTGCTCTGATGGAAGAAACATGGGGAAACTTCCCCTCTCTCCTTACCTTCCAGGTGCCTGGGTGTTGCGTTGTTTTTTCTGTCCCCAGCCTTGCACAGTTTGATTTAAATGGCAGTAAATGGATGTCAGACACTGTGAAGCTGTAAAAATGACTGTTGGGAGATGAGTCTGCCTCTGCTGACGTGACACAAGCAGCCCAGGGAGCCCTCAAACAGCGCCCCGTGCCAGCTCCGAGCTTTGGCGAAGGGCACAGGCTGGTAGGGGCAGAGATGGTGCCCGTTGCTGGTGCCAGCACTGAGCAGTGTCTGGTGGGGCAGCGTAAATGCCCAGTCACTTGCTGGAGTCCTTCCTGTACCCGTACCGAGCACCTAATGCTTTGCAAAAGCTTTAAAATGCTTTGCCATGAGAATTTAACGTACAGGTTCGTGGAGGACCAAGAACTCGGCACAGAAAATCTTACCTGCTGGCACAGGAGGTGGCAGGGATGAGAGCCAGAGCCTAAGCCCTGGCAGAAGATTTCCACTCTGAGTGCCGTGGAGCAGAGCAAAGGGAAGGCGCAGCACGTGTCTGCGCCCTGTACGCGCGACGCCCTGGTTTGCAAAGAGCGTAAGCTTCTAGGCAAGAAGGTCCTGCTCTCTTTTTGAGACCGTGAAACTAGTTTGTGGATGCATGCACAGCTATATGTTCTGTCTGTGGCTTAAGGAACAACTGAACTGGGGCCACCACCACTTCTACGTGCTCACATCACCAAATTACAGGGTGTCTGAGTCTCTGGCGTGACTCTCCTGCTCTTGTTTCATGTGAGTGCACGCCGAAGCGCAAATCTGACGCTGGGCCGGTACTGATGACATTGGGTTTTGTTTCCAGAAATAGACGATGAGTTCATCAAGAACCTGAAGATTTTGATTCCTTGGCTTCTTAGTCCCGAGAGCCTGGACGTGAAGGAGATAAATGGAAACCACATCACCTGCCGAGGCCTTGTGGAGTATTTCAAGGTATTGGCTTATTTGAGAGAAAGTGGGCTTGTTCATCTGTGGCACGCTTGCGCTTTTGCTCTAATGAGAGGGGAAAGCAGCAGGCAGGCCAGCACTTGGTGGCTGGAGGAGATGTTCCTGGTCTGGCTCATGGTCCTGACTCTGCTGCAGGGAGCAAACACCTCACACTCACCATCTGACCACGCGATAGAAGTGGGCAGGGCTCTTTTCCTCCCCTGAAAAACTGAGGACCAGGGGGAGGTAGGCTGAGGGCCGTATTCCTGTTGCCTTTGGAAAAAGCTTATTTTTGTTGTCATGACTACTGGGCCATTTTAATGCAAGACACCCGTGAGTAATTCTCACCACCTACTCTCCAGGGCTACCTGACTCTGGCTCCTTCGCTGAAGGACGGAGGTAGGTGCAGATGCGGTGGTAGAGGTACTTAGCGTAAGCGGTGGAGAGAGAGCCTTGAGCGCTCGACCCAGGCCGCCCGAGGAGCGGATCCTGAGCCGTGCTACGTAGCTTTTTCTGACAGAGCACCCCCTGCTGAAGCCATCTTGCATGAGGAACGTCCTCCTCTTCTGTGCTTCTAGCATCCCGTTAGAGCTGTGTCTGGAACTGGGTGGGGGTGTTTGTGTGTGGCTCGTGGATGCCGTATTCCATGTGATTTCCTTTTCTGCTCGCTGTTTTGCAGGCGTACATAAAGATCTACCAAGGGGAGGAACTGCCGCACCCAAAGTCAATGCTGCAGGTAGGGGAGCGAGCTGTGAGCTGGTGGGCGTTTGGGCGCTGTGGTTACCGCTGATTTCCAGTTACTTGTCGGAGATGTCCGGCTAGCGCAGCGCGTTGGCTCTTCGTTGATTTTATTTCAAACGCTTTAGCGTAACAACCCAAGCAACAGCCCTTTTGGAAGTATTTGGCAGTCACACGTCCGGAGCAGCTTAGCAATCGCGGATTGTAGGAATCCTCTCTTTGTGCAGGCTTTGGCCTGGGGGGAACTGGGGAGACTGGACGTGTGAATACAGGATGATCTTGTTTGGCACTGGTCAGAGGCTGGGGAGAGCATGCTTGACGAGGGCAAGGGAGCACCAGGGTGCTGTGCGCGTCCTGGCCGCGCATGCGTGTGGACCGTGGGCACTCAGACAGCCGGTGGCTGCTACTCTCTGCAGTTACACTTACCCCTGTGGTCCTGCAGCTAAACTCTGTACCCCTTTTGCCCTTCTTGCAGGCCACAGCAGAAGCCAACAATTTAGCAGCGGTTGCCACTGCCAAAGACACCTACAGCAGGAGAATGGAAGAGGTAGGTGGTGCTGAGCACGTCGTTTCGCAGCGCTCGTGTCTCCTGGCTCTCCTGTCCTCATGGGAACCCTCCCTACCTGCCTTCCTGGTAGATGCAACCCAAAATTGTGATGTAGTGGGGTGGCAGCGCTGGCAAATGCTGGGGTTCAGGGTCCTGCTGCTCAGCGTAGCTCAGCTGGGAGCGTTGCCCAAGATCGTGGCTCAGGCTGTGAGCAAATTGATTAAAGGAGCTGGAGGACACAGGTTCCCAGTGCGGACACCCGCTGCCCCGTTTAACCCGCACCTCGCAGCGCTGTCCCGGATGGACAACGCAGTCGTGGAGATCTTCCTGCAGGAGCTCGGGGTCCGTGCCAAACAGGAGCCTGTCGAGCCCCAGTTCCAGTGCTCTGCACCCCACGGCACAGGAGCGGTGGGGGCTGAGGTTTCTGGGGTGACTGGACTGTGTTTTCTGTGCAGGTCTGTGGTGGGGACAAGCCCTTCCTTGCCCCCAGTGACCTCCAGACCAAACATGTGGAGCTGAAGGAGGAGGCCGTGAAGCTGTTTCGCGGGGTGAAGAAGATGGGTGGGGAGGAGTTCAGCCGTCGCTACCTCCAGCAGCTGGAGAACGAGATCGACGAGCTCTACATCCAGTACATCAAGCACAACGACAGCAAGAACATCTTCCACGCCGCCCGCACCCCCGCCACGCTCTTCGTGGTCATCTTCATCACTTACGTGATTGCTGGAGTGACCGGCTTCGTTGGCCTGGACATCATAGCCAGTCTGTGCAACATGATCATGGGCTTGACGCTGATCACGCTCTGCACCTGGGCCTATATCAGATACTCTGGGGAGTACAGAGAACTGGGCGCAGTCATAGACCAAGTGGCCGCGGCGTTGTGGGACCAGGTAGGATAAAGTGTTAAAGTTTTTTTGGGGTCTTCTCCTTCCCTTCGAAATGATTTTTGCAGTTAGGGTTGTTAGCTGCTCCGGCTGGGCCTGCCTCGTGCAGCGAGAGGAGGAAGAGCTGCGCCCCGTCCTCTTCAGCCAGCGGGACAGCGAGTTTGAGGCCATTCCTCAGACCTTCTGGATGGGGAACGCAGGGGGAGAGGAAATGCTTGTGGAGATGATTGTAGGGAAGGTGTCTTGGGGACCGGAGACGGGCCCGGGCGGGAGCGCCCGGTGCTTGCAATGTGGGCAGGCAGCACGCGGTTGGAGCTGCGGAACACCCCACCGCTCCCCTGCTCGAGCCCGTGCCTCTGAATCCTGCCCGCCGTGAGAGCCGTGTGGATCCGGGCTGGGGATTAGAAAACTCACAGCAAGCTGTTTTGTCCTGCTTTTTCTTTTTCTTCTTCTCTTACCCGTCACCAAATGCCAGCTCGCGGCGTCTCAGAGCTTGCGGGAGCGGGGCAGCTTTGCCCAGGTCCCGCCGGCGCGGTGTTCTCAGGGCCAGGGTGTGATGTGTGTGCGTGTCTGTGTCGGAAAGAGCAGAGCCGGGACAGGGATTTGGGCTGTGCCGGCTCTGCCGGAGGCTGAGGCCGGGTCTCGGCTGTGCCAGTTTGGGCACTGGGCCCCGCTTTCCCGTTACAGCTGCAGCTGTGCTGGGTCAGTTGGTCTCACTCTTTTTCAATTTTTTATTTTATTATTTTTTTTTTCCTCAAGCAACGTGGGAAGGGCTTGGTTGGGCCCTGGTGCCAAACAGACCACCTCTGAAATCTTAAAAATAGTCACAGTGAGAAATCAACCCCCCCATCCCTCTCCATTGCTCTGCTCCCTTTCCAAACGGTGCCGTTGCAGCGCTCGGCTGGGTGGGCTACGATAACGCCGAAATGGGCTACGATGTGCTCCTGCTCCGCTGTGGCAGAGCCGGGGTGAGCTCTTCATCTGCTCGGCCCTCGGAAGCTGAGCCGGGCTGCGGCCGTTTGCTCGGGGACCCTTCCCCGGTGCCGTTGGGAGCTGCTGGCGCGTTGGAGCCCAGCGTTTGCCCATCCCCGTGCGGGAAGCGGCCAGGGGTTTGAGCAAGAGCAGGATGCGGCCGGCAGGAAGCCAGAGACGCTCGCAACCTGCCCAGCTGGGGAAAAATAAAGAGGTGAAAGTGCCCGTAGCTTTCCCTTCCAAGGAGGGGAAAGTTCTCCGAGACGGAGCTGTGCCGACGGGCGGAACTGGCCCGGCTGCGGGCAGCGGGGCTTGGCCAGCGTGACTCCACGGGCTGGTGCCTGGGTGCCCCCGTGGGGTCAAAGCCCTCGTGGTTCTGTCCTGGGGCAGCGGGAGCGGCTGCAGCAGGGGTGGCCGGAGCCCTGAGGGGTCCTGCACGAGGGGCGAGTGCGCTGCCGTGTTGGTACCAGCAAGTGGCTCCAGCCAGCGGCGCGAGCGCCGTGCGCTCCCACAGCCGGGCGTGATACACAGAGATGCTTTTTTCTCTCTCTCTTTTTTTTTTTTCTTTCTCCCTCTTTGTCTTCCCAATGCCTCTCCCCAGGGAAGCACGAACGAGGTAAGTGGCTCTTGTTCTCCGCATGCAACGCCACTCGGCTCCCGTGGGCCAGCCGGGCTGCGGGCTCCCGGGAAAAAGCATCCCGGGAGATGCGCGTCTCGGCCGCGGTGCTGCCTTTGGGCTTGCAGAGGACGGGGGGCTGCGAGGGCTGGGGGCGGCGGTGCCATCCTGGCCCTGCACCAGGACACTTGCTGGCGGCCGGGCTCTGGGCGTTCGCTGGGAGCCAGGGGAAGGGGCTTAAGGTGGGCGCTGCGCGCCAGGCGGTGCTGGACGCCAAGCTGGGGGGGGGAAGTGTGTTACGACAGGGATTTCCAGCTTTCTCCCGTCAGTTGTGTTTGGGGATTTGCCTGGCGTGCTGAGAGGGGCCTCTAGACTTGATGTGGCTCCGCTCGGCCAGCGGCACAGCGCTGAGCTGCACGCCAGGCCTGTGCCCGGGGCGACCGGAACCTTGTTCAGGCAAAGCCTCATCGGCATTTAATTCAACTAAAAAGGGCATCCGTACCGGTCTGGAGCACGCTGGTTAGCCTCAACTAACACAAAGGGCTGCAAGGGCACAGACGGGAGGTTTGACGGTGTATTTTTCAAGAAAGCAAGCCAGAGAAGCTGCATGAAGATTCCTCCATGACATTCCCAAACAATTCCCAACCACCTGCACGCAAAGCTCCACCTCTGTTCCCTGCGGCCTCTCTGGGCCGTGGTCAGCAGGGCCTTGGACGCCCCTGGAGCCTTCTCACCCCCCCTCACCCTCCTCCTTGCTGCAGCTTCGGCCTCGCCCGCTTCCCTCACCACAGGGAAGGGACCGCGTCACCCTGTTTCCTGCCGCCTCTTCCCACCCTGGCCTGAGCTCATGCTGGCTCTCCAAGAGGCTTCAGGTCTCCAGCAGCAACTCGTGGCTTTTTGGTTGTGTGTATATATTTTTTTTTTTTTTTAAATTATTATTATTTTTTATTTTTTTTTTCTTTTCTTAATGACACATTCATTTGCCATGGCAGCATCAGCGCCCCGCTGCTCGCACTGGTTTGGAGCTCACCGGGGGACGCTGCGGCCTGCTCACCCCGGCGCGCTGCGGAAACGCGGGGTGCACGCGGTTGTGAGGCTGTAGTGCTGCTGTTTGCGAAGGACGGGCTTTGCTGGCAGGCAGGAAAATGCACCGGGGTCCAAATTTAAAAAAAAAACAAAACAAAAAGGTAAAGGTAGATGGGGAAGGAGGAAAAAAAAAACCAAGCTCCATTCTGCAGAACAATCTAGGCCAAGCAGGTGTCCCTTACGTCGTAAAGCCCTCTGTGCCATGCGCTGTGGAGCTGCCTCGTGGTGTAAAATAAAATGCTGGGGACGCAGAAATTTAAACTCTGTGCGTGAAACCTGTAGAGAAAACAAAACAAAACAAAACCCAATCCTTTGAAGTCCCTGACTCGAACACCTTGATTTAATCCGGCTCGAGGGAGCTCTGCCCGGAGCTGAGCTGGTTGAACGCTTTGCAAACTGCCGACCTCCGTTCATTTCCGCGTCGGACGCTTCACGCGCTCCAGCGCTGGTGCGCCAACCGAACCGCACGCCGTGGTTTGAACCGGAGGGCACGGAGCGTACGCGTGGCACGCAGCAGGGCTGGGGCCGTCACCATCCTCTCTCTCTCTCTCTCTTTTCCCAGGCTTTGTACAAACTGTACAGCGCAGCGGCCACCCACAGACACTTGTACCACCACGCCTTCCCCGCCCAGAAAGCGGAGCCTGCCGAGGGCTCCGAGAGGAAGAAGGTGTGAGCCGGGCGTCTTCCCAGCGCCGCAGGGAGGAGGAGCGGCCGTCCCGCCCTCAGTCCGGTGTCCTCGTCCTCGTCCCCATCGCAAGCTGCTGCCGCAGAAGAGGGAGAGCAGAGAACACGGCACGCGCGAGGCGGTTCGGGGTTTGCTCGACGGAAAGGCGGCAGCGTGGGTTTCGTTCTGTTCATATGTACATACTGGTTCTGCCGCCACTCCAACCTGCTCTTCGTTTGTAACAGCCACTGTTCCTCCCAGCTAATTTATGAAGCCTTATTTTCCTCTTCTTAATTAGTTATGCAGTCACTGAAAAGATGATAATTTACATGATACTGCAACAAAAAGTCGTCTCCACCTTAGCGCTGTTCAAAAGCCACCTTTTCAGATACTTGAACAAGTTAGAACATGTAACCGAGTTTTTTTCTTCAATTAATGATTTCATTACCTAATTAAAAATGTATTAACTTGCTTTATGGAAACTGTAAGGGCACTTCTGCTGCGGTGTGCGAGCAGTGGTGTACGGAAAGCGTCCTTTCTGTTCGTAACCCTGCGCAAAGCATCCCTTCGGCGCCGTACGGGAGGGAGTGTCGCTGTAGCCCTCTGTATATATATTCAGTAGCGTGCATCGAAAGCGTGTTCGACGGTTTTATTCTTTTATCGTCACAACTATTAAAGTTTGCTGTCGGTTCCTAAGCAGCTGCTTTTCACCCCCCTCCATCAGATCCATTTACTGGTTACGGGAATGTTTTACTTGATGTTCTAAAAGGCCAAAAAAAAAATCAGTTGGACAGCCCTTCGTTCATTAAACAAAAGGATTTTTATTGAATTAACAGGAATTACAAGAAATGTATTTTTTTTTTGTCTGCAACCATGTTTATTGCACTAAAAAGAATCCATAAATAACATTTCAGGACAATCAAGGAACCAAATGAAAATATTGGCAAGGGTTAACTGTACAATTAATTTTTCCCAAGTAAGGAAAGTTTACTACAAGACAAAAGCTCATTAAAAAACCTGTAGTTGTTGTTCCATCCCTGATTTTTCCCATGGTCGGTAAACTGGCCGGACAGCGCCATCACCTTCCCATGGAACGGGGTCACGTTTTATGAAATGCAGTTTGCCTAGCACTAAAAAAAAAAAAAAATCATCAGTGAAAAGTCTGCTTCGAGATCTTGGTCTTTAAGAATCGTAGAAGAAGGTACAAGCATTTCCCCTCTGACTAATTTCTGTGAAAACTAGTAGTAAATCTAAAGTAGTAATGCGTTAAAAGTTAAAAAATAAGGCAACTCGGGCTTCACTTTCCTGCAGCGCTTGGTTTGGAGCGATGACGGCTGCTCTGGCTGGGCACTGGGAAGGCAGGGTGTCAGTGTTCTGTACATTAAAGCTGTAAACAGAGAGAGAGAGGGAGGGATACAAAGTCCCCAGGGAAATATTCACGTGGGTTTTACCAACGCTTCCAGTCCAGGACGTCTCGCACGGCGGCAGCTATCGCCCTTCCAAAAGAAAGTCAGCTTCCCAGGAACGCAGCCCACTGCTGGGAAAGAGACGCCAGGCCGGAGCCTGCCGTTAAACTCCGCGCTGGTTTTCAGAGTAATAAACTAGTTCTTGTATGGAAAAAGGTTAACAAACATTTTTCATCTTTATAAACAATACATAATACATGTAGAAAAATATTCAAGAGGATAATAACAAAGGTGCAACGTCAACAAAAATAAGCTGCCTTTTCAACAAAAGCACTTTTTTTCATAGTTTTTAGTGTGAAAACCTTTTAAAGCTCTCGGTGTCCTCGTCCAAAGTCTCTTACAGGGAGTTGTTAGCTTAAAAATTCTTGCCGTGCTGCTGGGCGTACCACTGCTGCCTCTGCTTGCGGTGCTCCAGCTCGGTGAGCAGCGCCTGCCGGTACGCTTCGTACAGCTTCACGATGCGTTCCAGTTCCTTCATGAAGAGCAGCTTCAGCATCCCCTGGTAGGTGTCCAGGTCGGCCAGCTGGAAGAGCTCCCACTTCAGGATGTGATCGTACCTGGTTGGGGAGAGAAGAGGATCACGTACGCGCCGCTGCGGGCACGCGCGCGGCGTTCTGGGCGTTTTCGGAAGGACTGGCCCTGCGGACCACGCGCCAAGAGCCTGCGACACGCTGCTGCCACCCCGGCCTCCTCCCCTAGGAATTTCTGAGATGCCAACAAGCTCAGCTAGGAAGTCAACCAGTTACTGCTCCATCCCTTCCCACCTCCACCAGTTAGCAGGAGCTGCCGTGGAGCACGGCGAAGTCCGGCAGCCTGGGTCACCAAGCGCCATCCAGGCCGTCAGAGTGGGGCCGAAGAGCCGCTGGTGAAGAGCAGAGGTCTTCTCCTCTCCTGCTCACCACTCAGCGCTGCTTTCCTTACAAACGCTGCAGCACTGGGCGGGTTTTTTTTTAATTTTTACTTTTTAATATGGAGTAATTCTGCATTTCTGTTTGCACTCCTCACGCTTTTCTCAATTTCTGGAACACGCAAACGTGCCCCTGCGCTCAGCCTTTTGCCACGGGACAGGTCCAAACGTCACGGACGGCGAGCCTCCTGCAGCCCCCCCGTTTGCTCTTTGTGTCTGCAATATTTACCTTTATATATAAAACTATTCAAGAAAGCAAGCGTTTTTCTTCATCACTTCTTTTTTTTTTTTTAATGGATCTCTTTTCTGCGCCAGTAGTAAGGAAAAGGTTTCCAAGATCCTGGTAGAAAACCAGTATTCCTAACAAAGCTTTTCGTAAAATAACGGTAATTCTACAGAGATGGGCTTAAAGGTCAGGTGTCCCCTACTACCACCACACCTCGCAGGGGAAAAGCTGCAGGACGATATCGAGCCGGAGACGGTGGCATTCAGGATGTTCCTCAGGGAGCTGGTCATCAAAATAATCCAGGGAAAACCCATGACAAGCCAACAGCACAACAACTGGCTTTGGGGAGTAACCTGACGTTGGTTCAGGCTGCGAAGCCAAACGATTACGGATCGGGATCCGGCTAACCTACCCCTGCCTCTCAGCCTGGAGAGACTTGGGTGAGAGAACGTCAGGAACATCACCCCAAAACGAGCCGGGGCGCTAATGCTGCCCCTGGAACGGAGCGTCCTGGCCAGCTCTGGGAGCAGGACAAGCCGCAGAATTCCCTAAGCGAGGTGAGGAAACTGCAATTCCCCAGCCCAGGTTTCTTCTTGATTTTGTCTGCTCCGAGTCCTGCTCTGCGTTTTATTTTAAGAAAATAAAGCCCTGATGAGGTTACATCATCACTGCAATACCCCGCATTTCCTGCTTTTTCCCAGTTCTACACGTACACAATTCACCTGCAATCTAATTTTCTTAACCTGGAAATAGGCAGCTGATACTAGAGTTATGAAAAAAAATAGAAGAAATTCCTGGAATAAGCAAGAGTTATTTGATCCAACTGAATTACGTGAGAAAATACGTTCACCTGAGCGGAGGCTGAAGCCAAAATGTCCGTACGTTTATGCAAACCAACTGTGCTGCGCACGGAAAGGACGTGTTCAGAGGGCTGCGCGCACCGGGGACGCACAAAGGCACACAGATGAGCACTTCTCAGGAATTTTAAGAATTTAAGTAACCCTTAATTAAGTAATTTAAGGGTCTATAAACTCCCTAAATACCAGCTCCTGGATTAACGTTATCCCATGTTTTCCTGCAGGTTTTCTGGGGCCTGCAGCTTTATTTATTTTATTTTTTTAAAAAGCACCACCAGGGATGGCTAGATGCTGGGTGGTTCTTGCAGCTCTTTGAAGCCGTCACTGCTGCCGGTTTCTCCAGAAAGCCAGCACATCAGGAGGGCTTCACCTGCGAAGAGAAGTCTGACACTGTCCCACACAACATCCTTCTCTCAGCACTGGAGAGACGTGGGTTTGATGGACGGACCGCTCGGGGATAAGGAATCGGCTGGGCGGCCGCACTCCGAGAGTGGTGGTCAACGGCTCGACGTCCAGGTGGAGACCGGTCACCAGTGGCGTCCCTCAGGGGTCTGCACTGGGCCCGGCCCTGTTCAGCATCTCTGTGGGTGCCACGGACGGCGGGACAGAGCGCACCCTCAGCGAGTTCACCAACGGCACCGAGCTGTGTGCTGCCGTCGGCACGCTGGAGGGGAGGGAGCCATCCAGAGGGACCTGGACAGGCTGGAGAGGTGGGCCCGGGCCAACCTCATGGAGCTCAGCCAGGCCAAGGGCAAGGTCCTGCACCTGGGTCGGGGCAATCCCAGCACAAACCCAGGCTGGGGGGGAATGGATGGGGAGCAGC
>WHYT01015125.1:53639-65656 GCA_009806455.1 Tetrax tetrax | reverse complement strand
CAGGCTGGGAGAGCTGGGGCTGTTCAGCCTGGAGAAGAGGAGGCTCCGGGGAGAGCTGAGAGCGGCTCCCAGTGCCCAAAGGGGGCTGCAGGGAAGGTGGGAGAGACTCTTCAGCAGGGCCTGCTGGGACAGGACAAGGGGTGATGGTTTTAAACTAGAAGTAAGCAGATTCAGATTGGACAGAAGGAAGAATTTTTCACGCTGAGGGTGGTGGAGCACTGGCCCAGGTTGCCCAGAGAGGCGGTGGATGCCCCATCCCTGGAAACATTCCAGGCCAGGTTGGCCGGGGCTCTGAGCAACCTGATCTGGTTGGAGATGTCCCTGCTCCTTGCAGGGGGGTTGGACTGGATGGGCTTTGAAGGTCCCTTCCCGCCCAAACCATCCTGTGATTTTATGATCTCTCGCATGAGCAAGGCATTTTGGGTCTCCTCACCCTCCCCATCCCACACGCGTACGGTGGGAACCCTGCCAGGCTGGCCGGCCTAACTGGGAAGGTCGAGGACCGTTCAATGCTGGTGTCCAGCGAAGGGTTACACGCAAGCCAGGAGCCTTGACTGCACCCTGCTAAGATTGCAACAGCTGCACTTATGGTCCCAAAACAGATCTCGACACAAGGGAGGGGAAAAGGATGCTTCAAGGTATCAAATACTTGATGCTTTTCTCAACCTTTAAGCCAGTTGCTTTGCAACAAAGGAGAGGTTCATTATTAAAATTATATTGAAACCTATAAGTGATGTTGAATTTAGTAACTGTGAGAATGATTTATCAATTGTTCCTTACGAAATCCTCAAGATCAGGTGACACTAAGCCAGTGCTACCACTCCTCCTCACTTGTCCAACGTAATATTAGCAGAAAACAATTTACTTCTTCACAGAAGTGGCTGAGATTTACAAAAATATTCCTACATAAGCACAGGCTAAAAGGATACTGGAAAATACTGATTTTTGATCCCTCTGAACAACATAAATTCTATTCCAGCAGCTTGAATTGATGAAATGTTTTGGTTTGGTGGGTTTTTTTACTAGACAAAGACATTCCTGATAATCTTCAATTGTTTAAGTTCTCTTAAATCTGTTTCTCAAGTTTCAAGAGAAGTACCAACAAGAGTCCATATAACACAGGCTGAACTATTTAAAACTACATTGTCTGGATGTGCCAAAGCCCTAAATAAAGAACTGCAGCTGCAGCCAAAACCTACAAGTATTTCTAGGAAGGAAGTGCTCCCATAGGTTACAGGAACAGCACGGCCCTGGTGCCTAAGTGCACCGGTGGATTTTAGGCCAGTTTAAACCTGGCAAGCCCAGCAGCCACAAGAAGTAATAAACCCATTCAATTATCGTTACCAGAGGCAGCTAAAAAGAGGATTTTTTTAGCTGGAAGTCACTGAACATCACACGCAGTCTGAATTTGCAACTACAGACTGACCTGCTCATTGCTGTAAAAGTTGGTTTCTTCATATTCTCCTTATGAGAATGTACAAAACTTCATAATTATGAGAACACATCTGGATTTTTAATTGCTCTTCTATTTAGCGCTGCCCTTCCGCAGAGCTGTGCCCATCAGCAAATGTAATTTGTTTCATTATGCTGACTCAAATCTCTTCTTGGAGGAGATTCCCTGTATTACTTTTTTGAAAAAATGGCTTTTCACCACTGCTTAGTTTTTAAAGCTCTTGAATAGAGACAAAGATTTCACTCTGCATTCAAAATTCTTTATCATGAAGGAGAATTTGTAGGTCTTTTTAAAAAAGGAGTAAGATATAAATTATGAAGTTAACACCCCAAAAATACTTCACATATTTTATAAGCCACGTGGTACTGTTCTCTCAAATGCACTGCAAGTAAATCACACCTTCAACTCTAATATATCACTCTGCAAGCGCTGTGATTTTAAACAACGCCTAATACAAAGCAAACTAATGCGATGAAAACCCGGTACAACCTCCTCAACCGCTGTATAATGCAATTAAGAAACAGATACCAGCTAGAGCTCAGCCTTCAGTCCTGGAAATTCATTTGTTTTCCTTCTAAGCCAGGCACGCATGGTGAGAAACGTAGAGAACAAAAAAAAGGAAGCTCACTTTACGGGAGCCCTGGCGTAGACCTGCAGCCAGTCCGGAATCTCCGCAGTGTGGTAGGGGTTCGCAGGGACGAGGAGGGGCTGGCTTCTCTCAGCTTGCTGCGGCTGGTAGGTCACCGGGGGAGGCTGGTCGTAGCGGGGAACACTGCACAAGGGAAGGCAGATAATGTCTGTAACCTCCAAGGAGTAACTCAGACACAGTGAAATCACCAAATTGTTAAGGTAATACACAAGGTAACGCATGCAGCGGCCGGCGATGCAACCACGTAGAGGCGTACACCGAGAACAACTTCCCGGTGCTATTTCTGCGCTCGCTCTGGTCCCAACTCTACCCGTTAGCACACAAACTCACCTCAGAGCCACCCGCCTACTGCCTGCTACCTGCATTCTAAAGCAGAACAAAAAATTATATCTGTTGGTAAAAGGTTACAAAGGCAAGTACTGATTCAGCCAAATAATTCACCATTTCACGCTGGAACAAATGTATTCAGGCTGCAGCTGGTAAGAGTTATTCCATGTAGCAAGGGACATCCTCACATGTTTATCTTTTGTTAAAAAACTTTCTCTGCCTAGGAAACAGCAAACCAGACTGAGCAGCAGCAACTAACTGGTAGACTCGGTGTATACTCACTCTACGAGCAGCTAAAATACCGATTTTCGTTCTAGACAAGACTCAATTCACGTTTCAGATGGTTTGTGCTATTTGTTCAGGCAGGCTCCTGGAACACCAGGTCGAGTTTCTTTTCAGTCTACAATTCAATTCTGTTCTTAGCAACTTGGTTGTTTTCCTGACAGTTGAAGAGAATAGCTGCTTTGTTTTAGGGAGTTAGGAACAATATCCTGTCCCTACACTTACGAGACAAAAACCTAACAATTACAACTTCTTCTAAAAATCTCAGTCAAGACCCAGTAAAGCTTACTTCTAAAAATAAGTTTTTGGCACGCTGGAGACAAAACCAGTTCCACTTTCTTAACTGGATTAAGAAGAAAACAATCAGAGAGGAGGCCGACGTCTTACCTGGGAGCACAGGGATGTTTATACTGAGCTCTTTTATTGATGTGATCTACGTAATACACTCCAAATTCTGCCGACTCAACCCTCTCCCATCCCGGGGGCAGCCCCTCACGCTCCAGCGGATGGCTCCAGTGGGTCGTGTTAGTGTTGTGATCTATATAGTACTTCCTTCCTCGGATAGTCCAGTCCACTGACCAGCCAGGAGGAAGAGGTAAATCTTCAGAACTATGGTTTGTTAAGTTTCCTAGAGACGTAGCAGCAACTCTACCAATGCCTAAAAAAAGAGCGAAAAGCAACGTTTAGCTAAATTGATAAAACCCAAACCCAACAATATGTACGAAGTCAACTCCAGCTCCATCAAAACTATTTATCTAGAAAGTGTCACCAGTAACAAGAGAAACGGAGAAGTGGATCCACGTGGGATCCTGCACAAGCCCTCGGCTGAGCACAGCCATCCTGCGCACGTGAAGTTGATGCCGCCACGTCTTTTTTGCTGACCTACCCACGCTTGTCCCACTCAGGGTTTATCCCCGAACAGCCGGTTCACGTGCGCTGGCGGGTGGGACAGCCAGGCCCTCTGAAGGCAACCCAGACAAGATCTGGAGACCTTCTCTTCAGGGCGAGTCACAGAATCTCCTGAGCTCCCAGGCTAGCAGGCTGTGTATCTGCTTCTCCAATCCTGCTCTTCCCTAAACTGAGCACCTACGTTACATAACGCTAAAGCAGCACACGAAAAAAAAAGGGATTTCCAGCTTTTCTCGCTGACGTGGGGTCGGAGAGCTGAGAGGAATCAGCAGCTGAGTAAGCTGCCAGCTCTGCCCACAGCACGCTCAGGGTTTATCCCCGAACAGCCGGTTTAAGAGACTCTTCACTCGCATTTTACAACACCGTTTGTTGTAACATACACAGCTTTTACATTTTAAAAATGAGGGTGCTGGATGCCGAGAGATGTACTGAAGAAATGCAATTCCAACTTCATCTTTGCCTTCCCTCTACGTGCTACTGATACTTAGGAAGCTAGTTGAAATAAAAGCCATAATAATAACTAAAGAAAACAAAAACCCCCAGACCAACCAACCAACAAAACCCCAACCACAAAACCCAAGTGACATAACCAGTAATTTTGCAGGTCCCTCTCCATTCCTGGGAAGCCTACTGCCTGCTGGATGTGCTGGCCCAAATTCAACTCTCTTAGAAATCCCTTTAAGTAGTTACCTTCAGCTACCACCGCTCTCCAGTCGAACAGCCTCTGCTTTAAGGAAATTCCAGTCACCTTTCACCCCCCAGTCAAACGCACCTATTCAGTGCCAGCACCCACCAACGCGTGTGACCAGTTCCCACAGCCAGAAGGGGTACGGGAGCCACTTTTCCCACTTTTGCAGAAGTCAAAGTTACTCCATCACAAGTATCACGTTTACTGGCCGAGCAAGACGCCCCGTTCCTTCTCTTTTGCAGAAATAACGGTTTTGTGTGATTGTTTTGTGGAAGGGAAAGGCACAGCCTAGCTCATCTAAAGCGTGCTATTAAAGAGAGTTTCAGGGGTGGTCGTTAGCTCTAAAAGACAACAGTAAGATTGAAGTAGCAGCAAAACTGTTCTATTTCTCAGGCTCCAAAGTAACTGAACAAATAAAAAAAAAAAAAGTTTTAAAAAAGAAGAAATGTCCTGGAGGCTTCCTGACCTTCAGCAGTACTGGGGCAGGGAAACTATTTCAGACCCTAGCTACAGTTATGTCACTGGTTTTGTTTTCATTCCAATGACAAAACACAAACATTTAAGCTTCTTGAAAACACTGCGCTCTGCATAAACAAATTCAGTATTTTCTCCAATTAACCGGACTGCTGAGTTGTAATTTCATGTGTGTATAAACAGTGGCTATCGCTACCAGATCTGAACACACAAACTTGGCTGGGGGAAAAGAACTTTCAGAAAGGAATATATATATTTTTCTGTTTACTGTTAAAGCCAACACAGGTCTGTATTTTTGTTAGTTCTTCCTTCTTAAATTCCAGCACGATTCCAGCAGCAAATACATATATATTTATTCCTTGGGGAAAAGGTTAATCCTTTCCAACACTTGGAAGCTGGCATGAAAAGCTGCACAAGTCATTCTTTGCGCTGGGAGTTCTCTTGCCACAATGCCTCCATCTCTTCCTGCAAAAGCCTGAGAAGACCGGGAGATGGACTTGGGCAGGGAGGAAAAACCCAAATCTGCTTACACAGAGAAATCACCCAGAAAGCAGGTGAAAACGTGATGCTGCCACCAACAGAAAGGCAACGCTGGCAGTTCTGTGCTTACTTAATTCTAGCTGCATGGTTTCTCCTGTATTTGTTCATTTCCAAGATGCAAACACACGTATTCTACGTTCCCTTTGCCATTCTGACTTCACATATGAAGTAGCTGAGCCATACCATTAAAATAAACTTCCCCCTCCAAGTATCAATAATAAGGCTGAGCACCACTTCCAGAGAAAATTAACGTGATCTTTTCCAAAGTCTAAACCAAAGAATGCCTAAAAGCATCTTCTGTGAACACTACCTTTTCTGGGTCGTACTGCCAAAGTACGATACTGTTCCGTGTTTAAATTTCAGGTAAGGTCTGAGCCCTAAAGCATTTTCATTCCAGCCCAAAGCTTCACACAGGACTTCACTGCACACACCCAGGGTATTCCCTGGTACCAGATTTACATCGCACGATGCACAACATCTACAGAAAAAGAGCCAAACTTACAGCTTGAACCATTTTCTTCAAAACACGCAGTGTAAAACCTGTGATCTTCCTCTTGGAGGAGATGATCTCTACCCTAAGATAAGCAAAAGCAGGCTAGTCAAAACACTTCCCTGCAACTGCTCAGCATTTTCTTGCGCACACACAGTTTTATCAATGACAAGGCAGAAATTCTCATTTTTTCTGCTCTGCCAAGGAAGAGAGTTGTTTAAATTATCTGCTTTTCCCAAATGTTAAAAGTCTCCTTTCCTCTGCTTAAGGATCAGTACTGCTCTTTATAAACTCCCCCGAGTTTATAAATCAAATCTCAGGAAGGGTCAACAATGAAATCAAATTTAAATTTCAGGTTTCCTCTTTGGGACTCGTCTAGCTTTATTTGTTAATCCTGTTTCCTAATGGTGTATGTTTGGGGTATTTTTTGTTCAGCTGTTGCTTTTAAGGAACGGCAATACTGAACATTATTTGTGGTTTTACTTTCTCCTTCTCTTGTAAAATATAATCTTTTTGGTTTAATGTCTTGAGTTAATTGTCAACCAGGCATTATATGCTGTTCCAAAGCAAAGGAAAACGCAGTTTGCTCACTTAGGAGTATCACTGAGCACGTTCTCAACAAAAATCCTATCACCAGCACAGTCCAGCATAAAGGGAAAGGAGCAAAAACACTGAGAGAAAGTCTCACTTCATTTATCAGATACACTGCTGATGCAGGCAGAGAAGTTTTAGAGCCTACGAACTCCCCATAACGAGCTGAAGCCAAATTTCAGACTGCTGAAGAACAAATCTAGCCAAATAAAACGCCTTCGTATTTGATTTTAATTTGGTCAATTGTCTCAAGAGCCCTTTTTCAGGATGCTAAAATCCTCTCCCTTCCCCTCATCAAACCAGGATGAAGAACAGGAAGAGAAGATGAACAAACTGTTTAATTTTAAGGGAGTGAGTAATAATAAAATAACAAAAAAGTGTCGACAACTATCCTGTTCAGATAAGTCTGCTGGTTCTAGGCCTTCCCAACCCCTTCCAAAGCGTCTGAAGGTCCTTCCTGAGCACAAGCCCCTCGTTTGTCGGAGGGAATGGGGTGTTCCAAGTAAGCACAAATTCACAAATAGGAAACGACGGGAAGTACTTTGAAAGCTTCGAAAAGTATGCTACGGAGAAATTCCTGCAGAATCAGCACAAAGGAAAAAAGGGCAGGAACTGACATTTGTTCAAAAACAAGTGAAGCGTACACACCTAAAAAGAAAAGCCCTGCTACTTGAGCTCTAAATAGGTTTAATTTAATAATCTGTATTTCCTTATTTTGCTCTTATATTACACATGAACACCAGTCTGCAATTTTTAAGGGGTACAATTTAACCCAAGATGAATCTCCTTTCATTAACGCACACTGGATTCTCTCTTCACAGGATTAATCATTTTTCTCCTCCGACATCACCGCCGACTCCTTACAATCCACCCTCAGAAAGTCCCTTTACACTGTGGATTTAATCTCAGCAATTTTCATATACACATAGGAACTTTTTAGCTTACCGCTCAAACAGGTACAAATAACTCTGAGGTCTTGGTTACAAGTTAGTCCCACTCTACACTGCAGCTATAACTTCAACCACAGACCTCCCCAAACCTTTAACCTAGAAGAGAGGAAAGAGACGTCGAGGAAAGACAGGTAGTCTCTTAGAATTCAGTTTGAAATGGACACTAAAAAAAAAAACCAACCCAAAACTTTCAAGAAATGCCATAGAGGGAGCTAAACACACAAAACTAGAAAATATCTCAACTCAAGACTTTTTTCAGGAAAAGCAGCAGCACTAGATTGCTAATTAAAAATAAATCTACTGAGATTAAGGAGAGGACAGAAAAATTGAATGATGCTGAGAGAGAAAACGTGACTTCAAGGAGAAATGCCTGTGAAAGAACGTACCAATGCTGCCAGCATCAACTGCTGGAACATCTTGGGACTTTCTTAAACACTTGGCTGAATGCTTCGAGCGCAAAGCTCTCAATGGGAACACATTTTCAAGTTATCCCCAAATTCTACAGAGGGGACTCTATTTTTAACGAAAGCTGACATTCGCATGCACCTGTTCGCTTCCCAGCCCGCTGCTTCTCAAAAGTCATCTCAGGTGTAACCAGCACTGAAACATCACCCACCAACAGCAAGCGCACCTTGTGCTCATCAGGCAACAAATGTTCCTGCTGCAAGCAACCCGAATCCCAACGGACCAGACCCAGGGGACCTTCCCAGGGATGGAGGGAGAGGAGGAAAAGGGCAGGAGGCAGCAGTTACAGACTGCAGCTAATTAACAGACTCACATGTTGAAGCTGTAGGTAATAGGCAATTTTGGCATCAATTACCTTGATGAAGAATTATGAAAGACGTAAGAGAGTCTAAGGTTCTCTCATTTTTGGCCACACAATTCTTTGACTGAGAAAAAGTAACAGTAATTACTGAAAAGGCGTACAGAAGTTAAGGCCATAGGTCAATATTCTTACTGCAGCGAAACGGAAAGAGCCATTTAAGAGTTCATATTCCACGCTGAGATGAAAGGGAAAAAAAAGAGAGGAAAAGGGAAACACTCTGGCAGACAAAAAGCTCACCATTTTTTGTCTCTCCCTACAAAGGTGCAAGATTGAATAAATTCTACACGTATTTTGCATTGAGTGAATATTCAAACTATGAAACACAAAAATATGAGAGTGCATTGACAAACACCAAGCAAAGCAGCAGCAGCTTGATGATTTCCAGTGGCTAAGGAGGCACGTAGACAAACAGGGGAAAAGTCTTTCCAGAAAGAAATCCACGTTGCTACCACTGAGATAAATATGTCTGCGAAGTCCTACTTTTAGCTCGCTTTAAAAATCTGCTAGACTTCTAACCACTAGCTAGAGCTCCCTTTCCACGTAAGGTTGTTCCAGTCCTACGCAGCAGCACCACCATTTTTTGAAGTCCTCCTCAGCAAGCGCAGGTGCTCGTTATCTGGACCAGATAAATGTTTAATTGACTGCCAGCTGAACAACAACTGACAAGAGATGGAGGACTTGCACGCAAGATCTAGGCAGAACAGAGTATCCGCATTTAGCAAAACAAATGAGGATAAAGTAGCAAGTCTTAAACTTTAGTATTTCTGAAATGCTAGAATTATTATTTTGTCGCTTTTAATTGAAATGTTACTGTAGCAAAAAAAGAAAAATCACACAAAGCATTGTCAGGTCATAATTCCATACATGTCAGCAGCCTTAAATGTGGACATTCTGCCTAGCAGATTTATTTTGCTGGACAGGAGATTCATTTTACCAGAGACCGTTTTGTTTACAGATTACAGAACTAACAATGTATTTCATATTGACGGTACGTTATTTACAGGTTTGAAATGTTTGTTTCAAACTCCTCCTTGAACACAGTTTCCATGTATATCCATTGCTCAAACACAGCCACATTTACTCCTTTCTGTGGCCAATATTGTCATCCCAGACTTTTTATTCCAACAGATTCACAACAGCACACTGCACCAAAGAATTATTCTTCAGTGCCATCACAGACAGAATCAAATATTTCAAATAAAGTAATATTTAATGGATTTTTTTTCTTATGCTGTTCTTCCATTAGAAAAGAAAGACAAGTTCCAGTGAAACTGTGGGGGGAAGCAGGCGTATTTACGCACAATATTACAAGCTAAAAGAAAAAAATAAAGAAAGAGCCAAGGATCAGGAAGTCAATTTCAGCACTAACTATAGGGCAATTTGCTAATTACACAAAGCAGTCATTCCTCCCTTTGACTGCTTATAATAAATTATTTTAATTATTGAGGTCAAATTAATACTATAACATTAAATAACAACATGATGATAGTTAAAATGTATTAATAACAGTAGAATAAAACAGCAATGTTATAAATTTAGAGCTGTTGGTTACTCTCTAGATGTCCCCTAACAAATAAAATTCCTTGCTAGCTAGCAACTGAATCAACTTTGTCATGAGGAGCTGCATATCTACTTGGCATTAAAAGAAAACAAAACTTGCTTATCCCATTTATTTAATACATAAATCATGGTTTAAGTATATTTTTCCTTTCCGGGTATACGTGATCAAATTCTTAATTCTAAGAAATGTGAACATGTGGTGTTCTCAGACCACAGAAACACAGCTAAAAACAAACTGTCTTACACAGTGCGACTCCTAAAAACTTGACCTCAATCATCCAGAGAGACCTCTGCACCTAAAGTCTTCTCAAAAAGGGTGTTTTTAAAAAAGAACAATTAATCCATACTTACCTGAAGTGTGCCTCCCATGATTCTGTGACATCCTCTGGAAAAGATCGCTGCCGTGGTCATAATACCTGTAGTCCTCGTGTACGCGATCGTTTAACTGACGTCTCCTCTGGGCATCATAGAAATGATCGTAGTAGTAACAGCGGGCACCAGCATCTCCATTTTCCAACACAGAACTGGCTTCTGTTAAAAAGGACTGGGAGGAAGAGCCGTACTCTCTCGGGACATCAGCTAAACTTCTTGCGAGATAGGAAGGCGCGGACAGTCTGTTGCTTTCGCGTCTCATGATTTCATGAGGTGGCCTCTGCACTGGAGCGCGAAGGAAACTCTGGTTTCTGGACACAATTCCATCTCCCCCAGCGTACGCAGGAGAAGGCGAGTCAGGAGGACAGATATCAGTTCGTCTGGGAATGGTCGGACCGTGGCGGATGAATGAAGGCATCAGATCTGATATACAGCATGAGAGAGAGGTAAGAACCTGGGCTGTGCTTACAGGCAGCGTTTGGCTGGCCAGGAGCCGATTTACAGCACGGAACGGAGGGAATTCACCCCCTTAAAGCACCTCTAGTGCCTATCAAGTGTAATGGTAACACTGCCGTTTGCACCGGTGCAGCAGAAACCCTCGCCCCCTCCACCAGCAACTGTTCCCAAAAGAGTGCAGTTTTCCCAGTACGACTGCATCTACAATAAACAAACCAGCCCAAAAACCACGGACAAAAATCCCCCAAAGCACTCCACACCGCTCTGCGGCTGCCTCGGCCAGGCTTCCCACCTCTCTGCTAGAAGGGTCGAGAAAAATCCAAGTAACCTGGCTACCACTCCACCCCTCCGTGGACTCAGAATAACTGAGGGCATCAACCCCACCTGCTCACAGGAACGCGTGACAGAATCACCATTCATACTTTCTCCACTAATCACAAAGCTCAGCCAGCAAAATGCCGTCACTCAGCACGTGTAAGTTCTCAAACCACCCTGAAGATACTTCACTTTCTCCTTTACATAAGGGGGTCTTGCACAAGAACGGGGACACTCACACAATTTCACTGCCTCCCTCCAGTAAGTGATACGTTACTCCTCTCCTTACTATCACTTTCAACGTGATACGAGTAAGTAGTGTCCCTCCAGGTGACCTGATACAAACTGTGACCTTCATTTAGGAGGAAGTTATGCCTAAGTGTCATCAGTAAATTCACAGTGATCGCTACAAAGCGGTCACGTAACAGCTAGTTATTACATCACGGTAAAAAGCATGGAGGTGCAAAAGGTGTTCACCCTTTAGACATGCCTACAGCTTAACGCGGAAAAAAAAAAAAAAAATTGTGGGTTTTTTTTTTTAAAGATTAAGTCAATGCAATCAGACTACTAAATGATTTTGCCTGTTGACTGGGGAACCAGCTGTTTGTGCAGCAAATACTTCCAGAAAAGCTGAGCGCCTGCTCCTGCCAGCAAACCAGTTGTTGCTACTTGTGACCTTGCTAATCCTGCAATTACAGCATCACACACTTCAGTCTCCGGTCGTTTCCAAAGATTAACAAAAAGCAAGCTAAGAGCACTTTCAGCGTGTGCTGCACGGTGTTTTGCAGTCCTACAGAGACAGGCCCGGGGTGTTAGTGCCAGGTTCACCACCCGAGACCAGCGCAGGCGAGGCGCAGAGCCGCGACCCCGCTGGGATTCTGCGCCGCTCTCTTGTACGGTTACCTCATTTTTTTTTTTCAAAGTGTACACCTTTTGGCACGGCACGCAGCCTAGACAGGGAAAAACAACCCACTAACTTCTGGAGAAGAGAGAGATGACTTGTTGTGCTCAGCTGAAAGGCGTTCTGCAGACCATGTGAACCCCTGCCTGTAGAAACTGAGCAACCGCGGCTGAGAAAATTTTTAAAAAAAAAGGAAGTTTGCTTACGGCGAGCACTGGTAGTACACTACCCGTT
>WHYT01015125.1:14602-52815 GCA_009806455.1 Tetrax tetrax | reverse complement strand
GGCGCCCCCTTGCGGCGGGGAGGGCTGGCGGCGGGGAGGGGAGCGCGGGAGGCCCCACGCACCGCAACGCGGCCCCGCGCGCGGGAAGGCGGGATCGCCGCCGGCCGCCGCGGCACGGGGGCAGCGGGGAGACCCCTCGCCGCGGCGGGGAGGGACGGGGTGGCACCGCTGCCTCGCTGGCAGGGGAATGGCAGGCCCCACGGGAGCTCCCTCACCAGCGGACAGCACAGGCCTTGCACAGCCGTTACCCAAATAATTAAGTTTTAAAGAATCACAGAATCACAGAGTGGTTTGGGTGGGAAGGGACCTTCAAAGCCCACCCAGTCCAACCCCCCTGCCAGGAGCAGGGACATCTCCAACCGGATCAGGTTGCTCAGAGCCCCAGACAGCCTGGCCTGGAATGTTCATATTGCATTAAAAAAAAACAAAAACAAAACCAAAAACAACAAAAAAAAGACACAACTATGGATCATACAGTATTCTTTTTTTACATTCATTATAAATAACATGTAAGTTCGTTCATCTTTCAGTTTTACATGATGTTGTAAGGACAATACATGACACTGGAACAGAACAAACTCAATAGAAAAAAAAAAATACACTTGTTCTCATTTATACAGAAGTCGTTTGTCATGAAATGCCAGCACCTGACACCAGACAGGAGACAACAGGTACATGATGGAAAACCTGAGAGGCAGCGATGGCATTTGCTGAAAGTAAACAAAAGGATTTTACTCTTGACAGCCCCAGACTGTCCCCTGCTCTACCTTACATATCATTCGGCTAAAATTAAATGTTACTATATTTTTTGGTTGTTTTTTTTTTTTTTCATTCAGAAGTCAAATAATTCAATTTTCCTTGTGTTTAAAGTAGTAATTGAAGAATGTGCGATAATGCGTACTGTTAAATCACTCTTAAATTGACAAACAGTGCTTCAACGGTGTGAATTCAGCACACGTAAATTTAACTTGAGGTCTCTCCTCTTCCAAAACTCCCAGCCCTAGATATCCACGTGCCTTTATTTTCACAGTGATTAAAAAAGCAAGAGTTGAAAACATTTTAAACACCTTCTGGTAATAAAGTAGTTAATATCTTAATTGGCAAAACCTGTTGTATGAATGAGGCCTAGAAATTCAGTGACTTTTGACTGGTGCAATACCGTTAAATACTTTGGTATCTTTAAAATGCCTACGCTGCATAAGAGACACATTCATGCACAAAAGACCACTAATGCTTAATAAATTACACATTTATATGCTTATTTTCAGTAGCCTGGACTTTGTGAGCCGACACAATGAACCGAGAAGCAACGTGACGCTGTTTGTAAGAAGCGCTACCTTTGTGTTCCCTCCGTTTGGGAAGGGATGGGCCTGAATTGTCCTGTGGCAACCAAAACAGTACAGTACAGAAAGGCTCTGGCGTATGGAATTACAAAAGGCACTTCTGAGAAGTAATTCACACGAGTATTCCAGTGAAATTGGAGTTTGGTCTAAAAAATATTTGCCAAACATTTTCCTCCTCCTCCTCCTCTCTCTAGTGGTTAGGTTAGTTTGTTTTTTTAACTGAAGTGAAAACAGAAGTAGAGGAAGATAGGATAGAGTGAGAAAGGGAGAAGTCAAAATCCTTTTTCTCTGTTTCTCCCTTATATTCTAACATCTGGGCTCCCTTTTTGGTACTGTGCTCTAGAAATGTCTGTGTGTTTACTTTATAAAACCCTGGTAATTAAAATAATTAGTTAAGTAGTCTAGCCTTTAAAATTGAGTGATATGAAATTAATTCCACAATAGTTTAAGTGAAGTGCTCATTCCCCATGTTCAGACTTTGGTCACAGACTGAGCATTAGGAAAAAAAAAAAAAGGTCAAGATATGAAGCAGTGTTAAAAATGTACTAGCTAATAATATTTTTCCAAATACAGTTCTGATCAGCTGAACCTCATTTACATCGTTTCCTGAAAGTATTTTGAAACTCTGCTAATTTCTGTAGCAGAGGGATGGTTTTAGGGTGTGCTCAATGACCCTATTGCCAACACGCTGCCCACATGCAGAGCTTTTGTACAATTTATACCACTTACTGATTAATATTAAAAGAAAGAAGACCTCACTACTTCAAATGTTTAAAAGCTGTGATTCATATCAATGCAATTTGTCAATCTGACACATCAAATTTGTGCAAAAGTTTTTGCAGCCTCTGAAAAGCAGGATATGTAAATCCCTGAATTTGGGATTACTTAGGGAAATACCCAGCGGAGGCATTTCGAATAGCATAGCAGTGAGATAATTTACAAGGACTTTGTGATACTCCAACATGTTCTTACATGATTGTATTTCCATTTCCGCTATATTGCCTGCAAAAAGCAACGGAGGAGGAGGAGAGGAGGTCGTACCCTGTAGTCTAGTTCAGTCCCTCAGCCCTCCAAAATTAGTGAGTAACCACGCGGACAGAGGTAGCATCTCCTACAGCCACATGCTAATCAGTACGGCGTGAAATTCATTTCCCATCGGTTACTCCACAGGTTGGAGGCAGTTTTATCCCCGTTTCGGGGGGACTTCTGGCTCGTTATAAATCCTGTCAGAATTGTCACCTTGCTAGTGGTCTCAGAGACAGAAGAGCTCACCCTTTTCCTCTGCATTCTCAATTCACGCGCATTTAAAGAGGGCCGGCTTCAAGTATTGCCAGTATGGCTCCTTTCACCAGTTTTATTTACATTGCTTAAGCGTTTCTTGCTGGTCTGATGGAGGCAAGGCATTTGCAGGGCATTTAGACTATGTGCAGGTTATATACAAGCATTTCAGCAGGCAAACTCTTACTCAGCTGCTTCTGTGTCAGACCCATCTTGGTTTTGAAGGTGTTCCCAGAAAACTTGCATTTCCCCAGCCTCATCCGCGGATCAAACAAGATCTATTAGCTGTGATTACAAACCTCGGTGCTCTTCGATCTTCATGATTACAGCGCTTCTGCGTGCTGGCCTAGGAGTACTAAGTCATACTCCTCCAAATACAATTTGGTTTATCCTGCTTTTCCTAACACGCATTTATCTTCATCTATTGACATGAACATCCACATTTATAATGGTGAAGGAAGCTAATTCAGGCTCTTATTCCCTGAGTTCTTCATATTCACATTGAATATGTTTCTTCACAATTAATGACAAACTTAGATTCTGTACTAGGACCTACTACAAAAGACACACCTTTCCAAATTATCCCTCAGGTCAAAACAAACACTGCGTTAATGACAAAGGTCCATGTTTGTGAGGCCTAACGACACGAGTTCACTGAAGAAATCACTCAAGTCCCCCTCTTCATTCTTCTGCCAGTTGTTTTATAAACATACTCCACTGCTTTACTGAATTTAAAAATTCTATAAACAAACCTCACATCTTCACTTCTGCTTAGTGACTCTTCCTTTGTTTAGTATAACTTATTTCCAAAATTAAGGCCTCTATAATTTTTAAGTCATCTGGCAGCACAGCTAAGAAAACCCAAACAACCCATAGTAGTCTTTATTTGCCAGCTGGGAAAATTCTTCAGATGAAATACTGTTACGGTTAGTTGGAGGCAGTAGTCTATTTACATATTTTTAAGAAAACTTCTTTTTTTTTGTGAGCTCTGCAGACAAACAGCCATGAAGACTAGCCCAGAATGCATAAGGTGGAGCATATTGCTTTACAGAAACCAGAATCAGTTTGTAGGACACAAACCGTATCAGGAAAGCCTTGCTTTCAACACCAGTTATACCGACAGTGTTGACTGACCCATCAATATTACTGGGTTTGGACCATGAAGTATTGGAGAAAGCCAAAACTATTTTAAAGTTTTGAATTCAGTAACAGAAGTTTCCATTAGACTTTGGTTTCAATCTAGATAGGAATAATCAATTCTGTACAGTAAATGCAGAATTTATATTTTAAATTAAAACCAAAGTATCAAAATAAGTTAACCTAGAAAAACATATGTCATTTTTTTTTTTTTACATAGTGAAGATTATTTCCAGGCAAAACTTAGCAGAAAACCAGTTTGGAAATAAAAGTTCTGGCAGTGTCTGGTTTGGGATTTAGCTCTGTCCTCTCCTTGGAGGCATCTGTTAACTAAAATTCATCAATACAAAAAGGCAACAGTGAAAAGCTGAAATATTAATATTTCAGTAAAGTGCATGGGACTGTGGCAGGCCTGAAGGCTTTGCTATAACCTTATCTCCGATGCTGAATTAAATGATGGGGATGCCAGGTTCTTTACTATTCTATTGAGGTTGGCAATTTTTTCTTCCAGTAAATAGTTTTTCCTCTCAGCAGTTTTCTGCCGCTGTTCTGTCATCTCCAAAGCCTTCAGCAGTTGTGCATTCTCAACATAGAGATCCTTGACCATTGCATCTGCTTTAGTGTTCTTGGAAAGCTGAATTGTAAATAGAACGTAATTACTCAGCAAATTAAAAGCAAAATAAAAATAAAAAAATAATTAAAAGCAAGAACAGTGCTGGAAAAGTAGGTGAATGTGTTTATCGTAACTCAAATATGAAAGGAAGACAACCCAGCCATTCATCTTATTTTTCTTTGTTAAAAACCTGTATGTTTGTGGAGTTGTTGTAGATACTGCAAATATTTTGAAACTGGAAAGACTTTGTAAGGAGATCAGGCAGATGATAGAGGGCTTCAAATGAATCTTGTTTGATGAGTACTGCTTTAGAGTGTTGGTCCTCTAAGGATAAGTCTAGTTCACAAGAGGATCCACCAGCCCCGTGGTCCCAGAGAGATACTTCCTCCAAGGTTTGGACCACCAGCTCCTCCTATAAAACTACCACCTTCCTTAACGGGAAAGAAGAGACTGTACCTCAGTAGAAAACAGATATTGTTATCATGTCACGCCTGAGTGTTCAAAAGTCACCTTCTCCTACACTGTTGAGGACTTCTGAGACCAGGGCAAGAACAAAAACCCCAAAACCACGTCAAGCAAAGGGCGTGTTGGGACAGGGGGCATCAAGAAATCAATAATCGTACAGTAATCCTGTCTATACTCTTCAGGAAATTATTTTCTCTCCTTTTCTAAGCAACTTTTCCAGTTAAGATACTTGGCCAGAACATGATGTTTGTTTCCTGACTTTAAGTGCATCAGCATACCAAACGAGCGTAGCTTTTTGGAAATTCATGAGTGGTGGATTCAGTACCCAACTTGGAGTTTTAGAATGTTTTGGGCAAACATGCTGCACTTTTGCTCAGAAGCATTTAAAGAAAAAAGAAAGCACCGTTAACTTTATCCTAAGCAAGAATGGCTTGGCAGCTTTTGCCCACGTAGTTGTTTACAGAAGTAATGGGATGATTTGAGGAAGAGAGGAAGAATGCTTACTTGTTCTTTCAGCTGATTCACTTTATCTTGGAGAAGCCTCTTCACAAGCCTTAGTTTCTGTTCAACATCCATCATACGTTCTTCCATCATTTTTAGAAGCTGCTCATGACCCCCCTGGAAAGCAACATTGATGTGAGAATCAGTTAACAAAAACCAGTTCACATTCACCAGTCTCTTTTTTTTTTTTTCAGTTTATGCTTAAAAAAAAAAAATTAAAAAAAAAAAAAAATTACTGGCACTCTACATTTGAGTCTATTTTAAAGAGTTGACTAAATTAATAAACTATTCATGGAAGCAAAATATTATGGCAACATTTAAAGGACAGTCACAGCATTGAACTAGTTTTCCAAGTCTAAGTTAGACATGGGATTACCAGATCTAGGGAGAATTGATATAAAAGTCTTAAGTTTTTGTCTGGACTGTGATAGTCAGATCTGGATAGTTTCCTTTTCTGGTTCTTAGGTGCTGCCATATTTCTGTTGAATGTGGGAAACACAGTACCAATCAAAATCTTAATGATTTTAGAAAAAAAAAATAAAAAATCAAGGTGAAGTCATAAAGGCATGTTAGTTTGACAGTATAACTCTCCCACGCAAAAACAAACCCTTGAAATTGAGTAATATCCTAAAAAAGCAGGATGCTATTATCCCAAACTTGATTTTTTACTTTTTTTTTTTTTTTTAGTTTAGTTATTGGTAACTAATATTTCCAAATAGTAACTCTAAAATGCTTTTGCTCTTTTTTTTTTTTCCAGTGAGGGAACAGACAGTTTAACTAAAAGCACAGGAACTCAGTGTCGTGAGACTGCCCATTACACCAACAGTTGAGTGAAATTTTCCCAAATAAATTAGAAAAAAAAAAATTAGAAACACCAGGAACTACAAGAAAGCTTGTCACTGACTGCAGGGAAAGAGATTCTTTAGTTTATTGCTAGCTGGTTACTCCAATTCTAGGAAGTCATCTGAGAAGCTTAACTTTTAGAAAGCACTGACCTTCTCCCCAAAACGAAATACCTTCAAACCCAAAGTACCTTGACACACGTCGGGGACAATAAATGAAAAACTGGGGGAGGAGCGCTTCACCTACACCACTTTAGAAAGATCCCCTTAGGGAAGTGACCGAATCCCACGCCACATTTTATTTGTTGTAACACCAGAAATGCCTTACATCTATGGGTTATGTGATCATTTAGCTTGTGGGGAAAAGGAAAAAAAAAAAAAAAGAAAAAAAGAAAAAGTTATATTAGAGTCATAGAGAAAGCAGTTTTACAGCATTGCTGATCTGGATATTTTTCCAGATTAAGCAGAACTTGCAGGGGACTCTCTAGCCAAGTTATCTTGAACTCATTTTTGCAATTTGATTGGAACTGAAGAGCATGGCTGACTATTACACTTCATAGTGGCTGCAGGAACCTTGAGGGAGTAGTTAAGTGGAAACTAAGCAATATAATGGTCTCAATACCTGTGATCCCTGTTTTTTTTGGCTTAAAGTTATTTGAGAATGTTCTCTCTAACTTCACATTATTTCATGTTTAATGGGAGAAGCCAGCTTTAAGGTCATTAGAAAGGAAAAAGATCTCTGAAAGCAAACAGCTGAAATGGTTCATGGCTCCCAACTAGAAAAATCATAGGCCTTAAAGAGGTGTTTTGCTGACTTCAAGTATTATAAAATCTACTTCAGTCTAGTAATTGGAGACAAAAGAAAAACTTGGAATGTTATCCAAAAAACAACCGTGTTAATAGTTTTCCCTTTTCTGGCACTGCCTTTTTAATTTATGGCCAGAGCTCATGTCCTATGCAAATTCTTTTCTTAAATCATAGAATCATAGAAGGGTTGGGGTGGGAAGGGACCTCTAAAGCCCACCCAGTCCAACCCCCCTGCCAGGAGCAGGGACATCTCCAACCGGATCAGGTTGCTCAGAGCCCCGGCCAACCTGGCCTGGAATGTTTCCAGGGATGGGGCATCCACCGCCTCTCTGGGCAACCTGGGACAGTGCTCCACCACCCTCAGCGTAAAAAATTTTTTCCTAATATCTAATCTGAATCTACCTCCCTCTATTTTAAAACCATTACCCCCAGTCCTGTCACAACAGGCCCTGCTGAACAGTCTCTCCAATGTGCAGGTACATCTGCTAAAGTACAAAACCTTCCTAGAAGTCCTGATATGACAATGCTCAGTATCACGGACAAATATTTTGCCTAAAATTCCTTATTTCTTCTTTGTAAAGCTGAAATTAGTGATACTATTAAGACAAGAGACATCATGTTTAAAAAAATTTTATTTTTCATTTACATCAAAAAAATGTCATCTTTCCCCTGTTAAAAAAGTTTATACATCTTATACAAAAATGCAGTATAAATACCCCAGATTTTCTTCACATCTCATATAAAATTAGTACCGTTTGAGAAAAATAGTCTCTTTCCGCACTGAACAACTCCACATTTTAAATAACATAAATAAAAAGTATTTGTAACAAATTAAAGATGACAACTTATGAACTTCCACAAAATAGCTTCTAGGCAAATAAATAGGAAATAAAATAGTAAATAATACTGTGGAGACATTTTTTTTGTTTGTTTTTTTTTTTTTTTTTTAGAAAAAACAAAATAATTTGATCCTCAAGTTTCTCAGCTTATGCCAGTTCGTGTGTTTGTGTGTGTTTATCATGGTAAGGAATGAGATCGTAAGCAGCCAAGCTGTCAGAGGTGCCCGATCCTCCGGTAGGAATCTGCATGCACTGCTCGCTGCTCCGGTAGCAAGGCCTAGAGAAAGAAGGCAAGTGGGATACTTCACCCTGATATCCAGATTTTCTTTTCAATACTTTGTTAAAAGCAAACCACCAATATAAGCGAAGCAAGCAACGCAAGACAAAAAAAAAACAAAACAAAACACACACAAAAGAAAACATGCAAAGTACCACATACTGTATTTCTCTAAATACTAGTATTAGCACTACACAAATGCAACTGAGGAGATATTCAGGATGCATTTTCTAGATGCAGGGACTCTTTAGATGGCTCATCCATGTTTTTTGGAGGATTTAAAAGCATCAGTGGCAGTGCTGAACTTCAATTAGCAAAGCAGTTCAGTTTCTTAGAAGAAATCATCTGCCGCTGTATATATATTTATTTTTAATAGCACAGATTGCTGAAGAACATTTGTGAAAAATGTAGCCCAACTGACCTCCTTTGAAAGAATTTATTTGCATTTCTAGTTTAAACCTAGTTGTAAGTCTTTTCCCGAGACAGGTGAACAAGCTGTTGGTCTGAGGTGGTTTGAAATTTTCAAATAAAAAGCTGAAGAAAGGGGAAGTTGAGCAACTCTAAGCACTCTGATCAAAAATATTTGTTAGTTCTAAGACAACTTAGGAAAAGAATGGGTCGTTAACAGGCTCCCAAATCCAGTTATTGAGCAAGGAATATGGGAACAAGTGCAGCGAGTGCTCCTGGGCAGCAGGTAAGAACCACAGCACTAGACACCGCAGAAAATCATTTGGAATTTAGAAGAGTCCAGATAGGTTAACGCAGTAGAAAAGGCTCAGGAACTTTAATTTAGTGAAATTTGAACATATGACAGTAGCCTTTGGAGGAGAATTGCCCAAAACTTCCTGTAAAATGCATGAGAACGCAGACCACCATAGCCATGATCAAAAAGCAATGAAAATTGCAAAGCATGATGAACACAAAAAAAAAAATTCCAAAAAGAAGGGGGAAAACTTTGGATACCTTATTACACAGAATGACTCAGGATCTAAGAGAGCTGCAAAGTGCAAAGCAGCAAAACTAGGTGATTAAATTTACACAGAAAGCGTGGAGATAACCTGACATTGTACTCACTGGTGAAAAGATGATGAAGAGGGATTAGGATGCAATTTTTCAAGATGCTAAAGGGGACATTAAAATGGACATAAGCTCAACTAACCCTAGAAATCAGCATGATGAAGAAAAAACACTGAAAATTGAAACAAGATTGCTTACAAAAATGTCAAAGTTGAGACAAACTAAAACAAATTTGGCCTTGTTTATAGTTGTAGAATACATGTGTTTAATTATGATTTTAGAAAGTTAGCTAGTAAAGCCCATGAAAAAAAGCTGTGGGAGATGTTATAAACTGGAATATCCACTCACTGTAAGCAAAAAAAAAAAAGGCAATAGAAAAAAAAATAAAAGGACCAAGTGCATAAGTGCATTAGTGCATTGACAGCAAATATTTGTAAAGCCTCTCTGAAAGTATTTTTAAATTCATGAAGCTTTCCAGAATAAAAGCTTTTACAGGAAATGTAGAAGTGATTTATCTGTAGAAGTCTCATTTCCAGGATGTGACTAGTTTGCAAATTGTTTCTCAGGCTTTCAAAGGCCAAATTACAAAGTCATCACTCCTAATGCAATACAGAGCACATTCATTTGCAGATGCTACTGCTGTAATATTGCTTTTATTGATCTCAAAATTCAAGTGCACGCTCTAATTTCCATTCACTTTGACCAAGTACATCCGCCTGTGGTAACGCACTTCTGTCAGGAGTCAGCTGGAAGCGAGAGAACCTTACAATTGATTTATTTTTACTTATCCTATATCATTTGTTGTTCAGTTCTTTTTTTGGGGAGGAACTCTCTGATTTTCTACCTTTCTTAAAAAAAGAATTCTTATTCCAGGCCTTGGAAACTTTAGAAATTATTACTGCATGTACTCTCTCCACAATACCTTTTTTCCAGAATACCAGTCTTGCTCTTATTTTTTTAAAGTGTAACTGCAATCTGAGTTTAAAAGATATTTTTTTTTCCCTGCTAACAGATCAATAAAAATGTTAGCATTTTATCTAAGTTTAAAGCTTTTTCTTTTCTCATAAGATAAAGCTGTAATATTATTTTAAGACCTATGCCCTGAGCCAAAGCTTTAGAGATTTAGAAATCTGGTTACTTTTCCAAGAAGAGTCATTTGGCAATCCTAGTCCCCAGGCGTAATTTTACATGGGAGATGCCGACTTTTCTACCTATTGCCTATAATTCACTTTTGCATGTTAAAATTCCAAAGCAACACTACAAGTGACTTTGCCCAGTATGTGCAGTGGCTGTAATCTTCCTTGGAATTCGATTGTTTTTCCTCAGCGATGCCAATGTTGAAGTTTCTGTATAACAATAACAGTCTTCTCCAAACAATGTCTTGTCTTCTGGCCAAATAATGAAGATAGGCTGACCTTATAAAAAGGATTAATTTGTTTGTACTACGCTCTGCTGCAGCTGACAGACCTCCACGTGACAGCACCAGCCCCAACTAGTACTTTACGTGTGATGGGTATGTGCTTGTGCAATACATATAGTGTATTTTTTAAAACAAAGCTTCCAGACATGGATATTAAGTGAAGAAAACAAAACCAAACCTATAAACACTTACTGCACATGGAGCAGAAGGAGAAAAGCCAGTTGAATGTGGATGGGAGTGGATTTTATTTCAAGAAGATTAAGAGGATGTCAGAATTAAGCTATGGCTCAAGCTAATATGCTAAATAACAGATTTTATTTATACTTATCTTTGATAGAATGAATTTTAATTTTAATTTTTGAACTGGCATAAACAGAGAACGGATCAGAATTAAAAAAACACCAAGAAAACTAACCAGATATCCTTTAAAAGTTGTACCTTGCAGAGTAATGAGAGCTTTACCTGTTGCATGTTTGTTGCAGAGGGTCTGCTTTCAAGTTCTTCTTGAAGACGTTGACTCCTCCTCTCTGCTTGGAGTAGCTGGTGTTGGAGCTGCAGGAACTGTTCCTTGGGCACCACGGGACAGCCTTGCTGCTGGAGCTCCCGGGAGTGCGGTGAATGGCTAAGCATCACACTGGCGCTTGAGTGGAGCATCTGGAGAGTCAAGAAGATGAGCCATCAGGAGAAAGCAGCACCGCCAGTCATACAAGGTGTCTTCTAGTGACGTCAGGTCAGCCCAGAACCGTTTCTCGTACACCAGAGAAACAAGCCTGAACTCAATAACGGAAGCTAAATAGACAGCTTTTCTCTTTCCAGTGAAAAAAGATGCATCTTCACGTGCAGTTCTGGACTCTAAAGGAATCTGAGTTTTGATTCCTAATTTCAGACCTGAGTTATAAATTCACTGAGTTTCTGATGAAATCCTATCAAAGTTAAATGGGCCTGTGGCAAGCTTGAACTTAGTAGTCCTTTTAAATTTGAACCTTTATCTCAGCAGCTCTTCAAAAAATACTGTCCATTTACAAATGAGAGCGCTAGCACGGGGCAGGCTGAAGAAGTTGTCCACCAGTGCAGATTATTTCTAGTCTTTAATCTAGGATCGAGATACAACATTCTGAAAAGCAAAATAAATTCTCGATGTAATGTATGATGACTTAAGTAATTTGATGCAGCTGCTATATTACATTCAGAATTCAGTATTTAGAATCCCATATATCAGTGTTCACTACTAACTGTAGAAGTTTTAACACATTTTATTGGAGTCACGCGGAGTTGGATGCAAGTCTGGAGACCCCTAAGTGTCTATTCCGCGTAAGCCAAAGTACACTCAGGGGGGCCCTGGAGATATGGATGCAGGGAGTAATCTGAAGTAGTTTAATTCCAAATTGAAGTTTTGCATTCACAAAAAGACTTGTCTACTGGATGAAGGTGGCTAGAAAAGAGGCATTTCTGGAACTACCTTACTATGGTAGCATTGCAACCATGAGAGCCCCAGTTGGATAAACTGGCCCAGCATTACATGAACTTTCGGACGACAGTAAGATCTAAGACTGTTTCACGTGACTATTAGCATTTTTCTAGACTAAAGTAAAATCCAGGTACGACTAGCTGACAGTTGTAATACTAAAAAAAGACCGGAACTGTACAGTAAAACCCCTGATGCTTCAGAAAAGCTGATTTGCAGCTTGAATTTGCATAAGATTAATACCTTCTTCCCATAAAGTTCAGATGACCACATGATAAAATTCTCACTTATTATCTCTGTCACTTATTATCACCAGTTACTCTGTTCCCTTAGGAAGAGGCGTATAAGATTTTGGTGGTGGTTTTAATTTTCCTGTCACAAATGGTAGAATCAAGGCCTCAATTCATAATCATATTTCAGTTATTGAGCTCCTCTATAACATAAACTATAAATGTTTTTCATAATTTCTGGCCATGTTAGCATCTGTACATCTCTGCTGGCCCAGGTAAACAGAAAACAGGTTTGTAAGTATTTTAAAATAAAACTATTTGTATTTTTTTTTTTTAAGCTATCAGGAGGTTCTCTTGAATCAACTTGTCTGTAAAGGAACTGTTCTTTTAATGACAATATAAACAGTGAAAATAATGAGCTTTTGATGGAATTTGTTTAGGGCTTCCTGTGATGTTGTGAAGCACACAAGTATCAAATGGAAGAGCTGAAGAGACAGTCAATTAATGTAAAAATCTTAAAAATAAATACCAATTGTGAGGCTAATAAAAACAATATAGTCTTGCTGAATTCTTCTGTGGAAAAAAGTGGAAAAATAACAAACTTGCTAAACTATTAGGGATGACACTGAGTGTGACCACATATCAGTCAATATTACGGAAACATTTGACAGTCTGGTGACGAAGCATGCAGAGATCAGAGGTAAATATGAAAACACCTTCAAGCCTCACAGTCAATGGGTTAGTAGGAAAGGGTTGAGCCACTTTTCATTTTCATACAATCAATTTAATCCCTTTTGAAGACAATTTATGATTTCTCTCCATTTTCATGGCGATGCCTTAGAGATATGCAACTTCTTGCCTTAAAGAATCAAATTGCATGATATACTAACCACAAAGAAGTTAGTGCAGCTGTCTGAGTAACAATTTTACATAAAAATGAATAGTGGCTTCTTTATTTAGACGATGCGTGGAATTAAAAAAAAATCCATAAAAGAAATAAATGTTTTCTCCATGCTATGGTAGTACATTGAAAAATCATTGCTCTACCTTCGCACACTATTTCAGAAAGAGAACTGCACCCTTCTCTGCTAGTTCCAACCACTGAGTTCTAGACAGGTTAGCCACGAACAAAAGGAGAACAGGCACAAAAGAGAAAGTTAGAAGTCATAAAGTGCGAAGTGAATGTTACACACACCTGCTGGGAAAATGTTATCAGGAGTAACAAAAGTCCTGCATGTTTGAAATACAATTTTTCAGGAGGAAGTGCAATTCCATGATTGGTGTTTATACTAAAGGGTTTAGCAGTGTTTGGCATTTTCCCAAAGCTTAAATAAATAAAAGCACAGGGCATATAAACAGTCTTTCAGTAATTTGTCAAAATCTCATCTTTTCTCATCAAATCTTTACAATTTTACAGCTAATTACACCGTATATTCAGCATAACACGTTTCCCATTTGCTCACTTGATGAAAAACATGAAGTGTATTAATAAGTAGTGTTGTAAAAGCCTCATCTAGAAGATGCTTTGATTTACCAAACAAGTCAAAACTGTTTGGGTTTGTTTTTTTTTTTTTAATATTCTGTTTTAGACTCAAATTCAGAACATCAAATTTAGGCAAGACTGCTGAGAGACAACTCTGAGGTCTAGCTTGACCTTGGGGAACATGCTAACTTAACACAGTTAAGCTTGCCTGTTCCTGTAGCCAAGGACACCTAAGAATTCTGCAGTTTTCTTAACATCCAGCATGATCTGTCTCCAGCAGTACATTTACAGCAGGCTTTGGAAGAATCTCAACTCAAGTTTTCCCTCATGCCTTTCAATTAACAGGAAGTTGTGTAAATTGTTACTCTATCCCAATCTAGATAAGACACCAAGTCCTAAATTCAGAGTTATCCCCATAGTAAATAAGAACAGGTTTCTACATTAAGAGCAGCATTATGCAAAAATATTAGTTAGGAAACTTGAGGTTACATGTTTTAGGAAGGTAGAGGAAAGTGTTAGCCTTGCCTCAAGCACAGAAGCAAATTTCTTCACTATTTGTTTTTCTATCTGAAGCCTTACGTGAATTACGATCAACCACATGCTTCAGAGAAGCACATTTGTCACACTTAACATCTTGATCATGAAAGATGAGATTAGGCATTAGAGGAGATTAATTCTATTTTAGATTAGTTTCCTCTGTTCCTACACACCTAGAAGTTATTTTTAAATAAAGGCATAGGTTCAGCGAGATAGCAATAAAGCCCCACACTATGAGTATGGTCAACACTGATTGAGAAGTACCTCCATTAACTGATCATCCAGTTTGACTTGCTTTTTTCTTAGCCCGTCATTTTCTGAGCTGGTTTCCAGTTCACGTTCAAGACAATTCATCTGACTGATCTATTAAAGACAAGAAGTTTCCTTAGAAAGACAGTACTTTCTTATTTTATCTGTTTTTTTTTTTCCAATACGCAAGTCATGAATCACTGCACATCAAGACAATTCAAGATGAAAAGACATAAGCATTGGAACAAGCGTAATTCTTTGCTGAAAGTGACGTCTGAGACTACGTTATACAGCATCTCTGATACAAGTTTCAAGGAACGGGCAGGGTAACTGATTTTTAATCTAAAAGTGGTAATGCTAGCATACAAGCACTGTGTGTTGCAGAGCACTTAGGCAGGCTGGGTTTTGTTTATGGTTCCCATCTTCTACCGTTGAACTGCTCGCGCTGAGTAGAAGTCCTGCAGTGTATTGGCATAGACTTCCACCCTGCACGCTCTGCGGAAGCACAGAAGACAGGCAGCTCCTTGGGACAGGGATTCATAAGAGATAAAGAGCGCAGAGTAAAAGAAAATTGCAGCTACCCACATTAGCTCTTAGAGATGGAAAGCACTGCAGTGAGTCACGTATTTGCCATCTAAAACTCACCTTCCTGTTTGCAGATGACAACTCCTTCTGAAGCTGCTCACACTCTCTCTTCAAGCTTAATTTCTCTTGCTCTATGGCTTTGACGATGCCTGACTGGCTCTGATGCTTTTGGTGCTTTAGGGAAAGGACAGTAGATTCCAGCTGTCGGATCTAAAGAGACCAGAGATGAACAAATGTGGAAAGACATTCCAGACCATTCAACAAATCAAACTGCATCTACTTCATCTGAAATACTGAGTACTGAGTGATTTTGGACTCATAATAGGTCCTGGTACATTTTTGACATTTTAGCTTTGAGCAACAAAAGGCCTTTCCCTTCCTCCTTCCCGTAATCCGCCCAATACTGTGAGCCAAGAAACTGAACATGAAGAATGCTAGGAATACTAAGAAGTTTTTATGAAAGAAGAAAATTGAAGGATGTTAACTAAAAGTCAGACCAGAATCTTACACAAGAGTTACCAGGATTTTCTTTTAAAAAAAAAAAGAGCTGTTTGAAACATCATAGGAGTGTCTGCGCACTCAGTGCAGATAAAAAAGAAAACGATGCCATTACACAGTCTGTCTGCAAATGTTTCTATTCAAAACTAAGGAGCAGCATTCCTCTCCTGTATCATCCACTGCAAAACAAGAATCCGTGACGTTTTGCCTAGCACGCAGGGGCTGTCCCTGTGATCTGTCAGCTTGTTTGGGTTACCTTCTCCCTGGAGTGAGCCAGGTCTGCCTTAGTGCCCTGGACTTCTCTCTGCAGCCTTTCATTCTCCTGCCTGAGCCGCTGCTGCTCCTGTTCCGTCAGCTGGTCCAGTTCATCCCAGTGCGGTTGCCTCTCTTGGTCCTGCAGCCCTGAGGAAGGCACAGCCACTTCTAGAACCCGATTCTTAAGACAGACAGAATTGCAGGGTTAGGCCTTAAACAAAGAAGCAGACATTTTCTCTATTCAGGTGGGTTTTAAGTAGGCTTTCCGTAACTGCAGACTCTAAAGTCACAGGATTCCCATCTTCCTCCCAAGCCTACGCGCCGTTTTCCACTAAGAAACCCAACATGCTAATCTCAGTGCAAACCCTAAGTGCTTCCCTTTGCTAAAATCACAGATAATAGCTTTGCACGGCGTGGCTGATGTAAGTGCACGGAGTTCAACAACACAGAACAGCAATTTGTGCTCCATTTCACAGCCTCATCAAGCAAAGAATAAAACTCAGAATTATATATTATTCAGTAATAGCTGTAATTTAGTTCCTGTTGTACGATTCTGAAACAGCCTATTTTCCATGTGGACATTAAATATTCCTTAATTACATGGCAAACAAGCCAAATTAGTAACTGAATTCATAATACCAATCCCAAGACTGCTGTCTACAACCTCCTTCAGCTACAGTTCCTCATCAGTTAAGAGAGGCTGATGATTACATCATACTCTGTGTTTCAAAACCAAATCTGACTGAAAATTAGATCCCCCTGTCAATTAGTTTAATTGTTAATAAATTTCTAGTTTTGATATGTGTAAATTCATACATTGTCCACAGATTTGTTTAATTTTTTTTTTTATTTGAAGGGTGGTTTGTTATGCGAGGCAAAGCAGAAGGTTTTAGCAGCTCTTACACTCATGTCCCTCTTCGATTTCTTTCAGGGAAGAATGGAGACTCAGGAGGTGGACTGATCATTGAGCATCCTCACGTTCAAAACAAAGTTTTTTAAAAATAAGTTTAAAATCTGCACGTTATATACAGTCCGACAAGACTAATTATAGTTGACTATTTTAAAGTGAAATACTACTAAATACAGAAAACATCATTAAAATAGGACTTTTCCTGTACCCACCTCCTTTCAGCTTTTTTTTTTTAATTATAGAATCACAGGATGGTTTGGGATATGGGACCTTCAAAGCCCACCCAGTCCAACCCCCTGCAAGGAGCAGGGACATCTCCAACCACATCAGGTTGCTCAGAGCCCTGGCCAACCTGGCCTTTAACGTTATATCACTTGCTTAAAAAATAATTAAAAAAAATCAATAGTTATGTAACTCAGTCTACTTGCTCAAGCCTACAGCACTATTTGCATCCTTATAACAGACAAGCCAACCTAAAAAAAAAATAAAAATAAGTTGGCTACAGCAGCAGGCTACAGAGGGGCAGCACTAGTGTCTGTAAAGTGGACCGACTTTGAGGCACCTGAAGATCATTACCTTTTCACTGGCATTCTGCAGCTGCTTGTGTAGAGACATCACCTCTTGTTTAAGAGTTTCCTTCTCCTGCTGCGTCACCCGTAAGTCGGATTTTAGTCGGGACACTTGCAGGTTAGTGTTTTGCAGCGCTTCATCTAGACTCTGAGCCTGTAACGAGCAGAAGCACAGCTTGGCATTTGCTGGACCAAGATTTCTTGTCAGCTTGGTCTGCCAGGATGTGTATGCAGCACATATCACACATATTTTGGATCTCTGATAGAAGGATTGAAGAAGTTACAATGCTCACAGCCTCCTCCAAAAATACTAAATTATTTTTTTCTTACTTTCTTTTCCAAATTAGTAGCCATCCGCTTTGAATACAGCCACAACACTGCATTCAACAGAGATGCATCTTCCAGCCCTGGATATTTATTATCACATGCTCAGACAAGATTTTTCTTGATTTATTTCTTCTTCCTGGCAGCCCATGGCCAAGAAGAAGCTGCCAGCGTAATGAGCCAAGCAGATAGCCCTTCGTTCTCCTGCCCGGTGAGAAACGAGCCACCGCCAGAAGAGCGAGGAGCAACGGCAGAGCCTCTGCAGTGTTTTAGGAACAGCTGCGCAGAATGAATTGGCAAAAGGAACTTGGCTGGAGAGGCAAAACAACATAGCTTGTTCTCGGGGGGGAAAAAAGTCCCTCATAGCATTTAACGAGTTTCCTGTTGTCCTTGAAGAACGTCACTTTGAAAGCCATCAAAGCAGCCATTCTTAGCTGCATGACATCTTTGCACACATGAGAAGAGGGCTGTTTTTATGAAAAAAAAAAAAAAAAAAAAAAAAAAAAAGCACTACAAGAGATTTTTTTAAAGAATGCTTTTGATCTAGGGCTATAACAAACATCACTATTATACCTTTTCTTGTGAAACGGTGAGCTGCGTTTTCAGTGTCTGACTCTGCTGTTCCCAGGACTTTTGTTCCTGCTTCAAGCTGCCAATTGCATTCTCTAAGCAGCTTACTTGAGCTACCTGAAACAAGATTACATCAGTAAGCCTGGCTCCTTCAGGATTTTCTTTAACTCCATTTGACTTTGAGACTTAAGCTAGAGGGAGTTACAGCTACGCAAAGAAAACACAGGAAAGCAAAAAACCCCTCCGCTCCCAGCCCACATCTCCACACAACGGGATCATTATTTACAGCGTGCATTTTCAGTGCTCACGTTCAGAGTTACAATACATTAGAGCTGAAATAAAAGTGCAAGAACACTGTCTTCCTTGTCCTGCTGCAGTATTTATATCCAAGCTTCTGTTCCTTGCAATGTTTGGAATTTTCTGCATAATCAAATTACAGTAAGGCTGTGCTTTAGAGTTTAAGCGTTCTCTTTAAGACCAGCTAGGAAAAAAGTTAGTGGCAATTAAGGCTTGATCTGGCTTGAAGGTAAGAAAAAAAAAATCCAAAGTAGTTTTGGGTGATACAGATAATGATATAGGAATTTTAACAGCCTGTTCTAGCATGTGTGTAGCGATGGGGATTTGCAGTTCTTCCTTACCTTATCAATACATCTGTTTAATTCCTCACTCAGGGCTTCTTTTTCTTTCTGCAGCTTTTCATTTTTAGTCATTAAGCTTGAAACTTCATTTTGGAGGTCAGAGAGATCAGGACATCTGGGCAGCTGTGGAAAACAACCCCCCTCCATTGTGTTTCTGTGTCGTTTCAGAATTTTGCACGCAAGTGTTGCAGAAAGCTTTCTCTCCTCCTCCACACCCAGCGTCCGACGCGCGATAGAGTGGAAGAGAGAGGAACATACTCCAGTTTGGTATGAGTATGATCCAGAGCATCCTTCCTCCAACAGCAGTGCTAAGGATTCCTAACTGCCCCGTAATTCCTTGGATTTGCTTTAGGGCTGATCTTTCTCTGCCTCTTCTGTAAACAGGGAAAAAAAATACCGCACTGCTGACTTCTGATCCTTTTCCCGTTTGACACAGTGCTTCAGCTTAACACCCTGCCTTCTCCTGTGCTGTTCTGTCTTTGCACACTCCATCTTCTGTCCTTAATTACACTCATGCCACAATCCACTCTAGTGAACAAGCCTCATCTGCTTTTGCTTTTTAAGACCATTATCTATCCTAAGTGTTGGGGGCATCAAATGAGTGCTTTACGCTGCAAAGAAAATGACTTTGTGGAGCCCTAATCAGGAGAGCTAACTCATTTGTAGCCTTCATTATCTAAATTTATTAGCATATATTTACAGCCAATTGAACCGCGCTTATACAGGCGATAACCAAGCCCTCCAGGAAATTATCCTGAGAAGCTGTGAGACATCAAAGTCTCCAGATGGGTTTAGCAACAGGAATTCTCTGCGAGAGGACATGCTGGAATAGATCAGTCCCTAAACGGAGCTATATGGGTATCAGCAGTTACACAGGAAAATCTTCCCCTGCCTATCCCGTCTGCACAAACAAGAAAAGCCCTGACTATTCCTTGATTAGATCTTTAAATCTTTGTCTTCATGGTCAAAGCCTGTCTTTGTAGATCCACTACTCCGGAAGACCTTTTGGCAAAGGCTAAGCAAAACCAACCTTATGTGAACAACTGTGCATTGTACCCAGAGACTGTTTCAAGAGGATTTATATTCCCCTACTGTTATGACCTTTCTTTAAATAAATTAACTATTTTTAACTCGAGCAAGGAGCAGGGCACATTAAGAGGCAGGCAGCATTACCTGATGGCACTCAAATACGATGCCGTACCTGTTTCGTCTTCTTGAGTTCCTGCTTGAGGATGTGGTTCTCCTGCTCCAACATATGAGCTTGAACCTTCATTTTCGACAGCTCCATCTCCAAGGAAGACACCATATTTGATGACTGCAAAAAGTAAAAGGCTCAGATTTCAACTTAGGAGATGAACAGGGTAACAAAGATCAACCAGGGGATGCTGCAGCCAGGGACATGGGTTAGAGCTGGGATGGCACTGGTCGGAACAGAACAGGCATGCTGGACAACGCAGGCAAATATTTAGCATCGCTAAGCTCCATTTACAAGAAACTTGTATGCTTCTACCTCCCTGCTTTTGGCTGCTGCTCTGCTTTCCTTCCACCCCTACTGCCACAAGCAGTACATTTGCGGCTCGTACTTGGGATTTAAGTTCAGCTTTGAAAAACCACACACGACTCAAGAAAGGGATGCTAATTCCATAGCTCCTGGCATTCCTAAAAGTTCCACTGTTTCATTCTAGAGACAGTGTAATCCCATACCTTTACTTTGGAGTTTTCCAGTTCCTCTTTCAGTACCAGTCTCTCCTTTTCCCACTCTTCCAGGGTACATTTTTCCGCTTCCCTTTCCTTTTGCTTCAGCACCCTTGCCAGCTGTTGATTCAGTTCTTGCACATCGGCTTGATTTTTGGAGTTCCTCTGGCTAAGTTCTGTATTTTCAGAGTCCAGCTGCTGGTTTCTGGTCTTCAGATCCGCCACCTGCATTGGGACAGCAGTGTCAGTTATGCCTGCTTTTACACTGGGGGTGAGGTTTTAAAACCATTTCCGTTCTATTAAGGTGATTCTATTAACTGACAAGTGTCACTCCAGTTCAACAGCGGTTCTGAACGGTGGGGCGTAGCTGTTACTCTGCGTAACAGTCATGACCCCAGTAGCACCGCTTGCTTTATTTCCCTGTAGCTGTTTAGCTTGCTCCGTGCCCTAATTCTAGGCCAAATCAAGTAGAATCGTATTTAGGTGTAGGAATCCACCTGATGGCCTGGTGCACGCATGGTCAGCTTCACAAACTGTTAATTTCTCATAACTGGCCTCAATTATAGCAGTTATGACATCAGTCATCTGGCACACCCCTCTGTTCCTCCTTCCCTTTGCCATACTGATGGGTATTTTGAGGTTTATGCTGGTGAGCTAGGAGATTATTCGGAGGAAGCAGAATTTTAGTAAGTAATGCTAAGAGGGACATGAGCGTAAGAGCTGCTAAAACCTTCTGCTTTGCCTCGCATAACAAACCACCCTTCAAATGAAAGCAGCAGTCTCATGGATAGGAGCAAAGGGTCACGGCTAGCAGCGTTCCCCGACCCAGCAAGCTGGGAAATAAGTAGAGGCTGAGTCACATAACCTCTGTTTCCCATGGGCTACTGCAGAGCGTTACCCACAAAGGTTACAAAAAGCCAAAAGATTCTTAACTTTACATTTCTATTAAATAACCTTTCCAAGGTTATCTGGTCAAACAAGCCTCATAAATCCCAAAGAGTTAATGAGAACAGTTACCAAAAAGTTTAAATTTAATCTAATGGTCATTTTCTACTGCCTCTGTGGAACAGCTTTTATACAGTGCTACAGAGAAGGTTATGGGCTCAGCCCGTATACCTGCTTTTTCAGGTTGTCAACCATCTTCTGGACGGCCACCTTCTCCTTTCTCACTGCCTCTATCTTTTGCCTAAAGAAAAAGGACAGCTCGTTAATGTTACAGTCACTTGTTAATACACACCCCTACAGGAATGGGCTGGGTTTTGACATCACCAGAAACGGTAATTTTGAATATTTATTTATTGCTTAGCATCACTGTCTTGCACAGGCCTGGCAAGTGCTCGTTTCCTCGAGGTACCCATGCAGTTTTTTCCTAAAAAGGGAGAATATTCCCAGGATCACGGATGGTTATCTACTTGCAAATGACCAAATCACTTACTCCGTCACACTATACCCCTCCTACCTTTTCTAAGGCTACACCAGCCCAACAAGCTCTGCCTTCGCTGAAGCAAGAATAATTGCATCAGGTCAGCTCATAAGCAGGTCCTGCGTTTGTGTGTTACTGGGTCATCTGGACTCCTACAGTTAAGCCCCTGCTTTCGCTTTAGGAATGGGCAGGACAAGCTGGGGCAGGGGAAAAGGATGAGAAATAGACTGTCAACCAGCTGGATTTCCCGTGGCGCTGTAAAATAAGTCCATTTCAAGTTTTGTAGAATATCTAACGCACGAAGGCGCTTTGAGAGCAGGGATGTAACCGTGGTGTCTGCACCACAGCGAGAGCCCAAAGCCATACACGCGGTACGTGCCCCGTTGAGTTCTCACCGCATTTCTTCTCGGGATCCATTCAGCTCCCTCAGTTTCAGGCTGGAAGCACTGCCTTCCTCATTCAATAAAGTCACTTCATTTTTCAGAATAGTATTCTCTTCTCTGAGCTTCTCAGCTTCACATCTGCGGCAGAGAGGTGAGACAAGTGAAAATTGTTTCTGCCTATTGTCTAGGCCCACAGGGAGAAAAATTCCTATACCTGTAATATTTCAAAACAAAGCTACAATTGACTCATTTTATCTATGAACAGTGTGTGGATTTTACATTTCATTTAGTAAGAGTGATCGCTGAAAAGGGGGCTTTTTGTGCATGCTTGTGTACAGCTAAAGTTAATTAAAATCCAAGATACCTAGTAAAAGCGTCACCTTTCAGTCCTCAAGTTACAAATAACAACTTTAAACAGCTTAACAGCACAATATGCTGACTGCTAGGAGAGCGTGCTGTTTCCCCAGCTGTTTCTGGAGTCTGGGATGCACTGTTGGAAAATGCCTCTTCTGCTTGAGGTGGCTGTAGAGAAACAGCTTCGCCGTGGTGTAACACCCGAAAGAACAATTTCCTGCAGAAAGCTGGTGCTGAACAATAATTAAGTCACTTGTAGCCACTTTATGGCCTCCAGAAAAAAAAAATCCTTGCTGAAATACAGCAGTTAAAACCAAGTAGGTAACCTATTATGGTCTCTGCGCTATAATGGTATTTACCAGATCACACACCTGATAGATTCCTAACACGAAGTGCTCCTGCTGGGAAAGAAATCACCATAATTCTCTAGTATTAACTTAAAAATTGAGAAAAACAGAAGCATTTTAGCATTCCAAGTAATGTTCAGCACTAGAAGGAAGCAAACCAAGCGATGAGGTGGTATTAGTAAAAGCTGAAAGCATCTGGAAGTGTTACCGTAGTATTTTGGACACAAAAATACAGGAGTTTGTGATGTACCGTCAGCTACGCGCTGCGAAGGCGACTGCATCCGCAGACAGAACGGCCGGCAGGTTGCTCCTGTTTTGTCGTTGAGTGTTAGGTCATGGTCAGAGAGGAGCGAGTCACACACATTTATTTCAGCCGTCGTTATCCACGATTAATCAGCCTGCTTGCTAGTAATTAGAGTCCAAGGCACTCTTTGCTAATGAAAGTTAAACTACAGTGGTTAATGCAGCCACCACAGAGCAGGCAGGTGGCTACGAAGCGATGAGTGGGACGCTAGGTTAGTTTCTACGCGGCACGTTCGATTACTGCGGGGCCGGCACGCTTCCCACAAAGGTTGGCAAGTGTACGTTACCTCAGGAGATCGACTTTTTGCTGCAGCTCAGTGCACGTGCTTTGTAAGCCGTGCATCACTGGACTCCTCTCCTCCCTCTCCTCGTGGAAATGCATCTCACTTGGGTTAACCAGCACGGCAACGTCCTCCTTCAGCTTTCTGCTGGGCTCTTGCAGCTCCCTCTTTTCCAGCGACATTTCTCCCACCGTGCTGTCGCTTCGGGCACGCTTGTCTCGCTGACCTGTAAATGCGGCGGCATGTTCTTCCAGCTTCCCAAGCTGGCATCGCAGTCTTGATTTGTCACCACATGCGTCTCCGTTTCCTTGTGCATCCTGTTCTTGGACATCTCCCAATTCTTTATTTTTTTGGAGGAGCTGTGTGTCTTCCTCGTTGAACTTAACACCTTCCAGTTTACTTTCTTCTAGCTTGCCGTGAAGGCTTCTCAGCTTACGCAGGCTGTCTTCTAGCACTTTATTTTTTTCAGCTAACTTTAGCACTTCAGATTTCAGATCCTCATTTTCTACCTGAATTTCTTCTTGTCGTGACAGAAGTTTAGCCTGTGCCGTTGAATTGTCTTCTAACTCTTCGACCCTCTTCCAAAGCTGAGCTAGTACGCTCTTCAGCTCCCTGTTTGTTGACCCAGGAGCATGGTCAAGCTGGAGAGAGGCTTCGCTTAGTTCTTCAGCCTTCTCAAGCTCAACCTGCAGCTTCAAAACATCAGAAACAAAGGCTTTATTTTGGGGAACCGTTCTGTAATTTAGCAGGTGAGCCTTCTGCTGTTTGATGTCATCATGTAACATTTTTGGTCTGGGAACTCTCTCAAGGTTTTTCTCAAGATCTCTTTTTTGTTGCAGCAGAGGCACCCGAGCAAGCAGGTCTTGATTCTTGTCACAGTCCTGATGGCCATCAGCTTCCAGCGCTGCTTTACCTCCTTGCATCCGACACCTCTGCACCTCCAGCGCACGGCCACCAGCTTGGGCTTTCACACACGCTTTCTCCACATCTGAATCCACCTCAGTCATTTCTTCCAGGTCTGTAGTATCAGCCTCCAAAAGCAAAAGGCCATTTGAATCTGTTCCCTCTTCTGCATCGAACCCTTCGAAATCAGGATCTGTTTCATCTGGCAGCTGCGATCGTTCCGAGCCGGAGTCGGAGCAGCCAGGACTGGCAGGTCGTGCAGGCTCCCGCTCCGCCGCTCGCAACCTGTGCTGCAGCCTGAGGATCTCAGCAGCCATTCTGACGTTTTCCTTCACAGCTTGCTCGTGCACTTTCTGGAGATTTAAGAGGACATCCGCATCATCTCCCAGAGGCGCCACACCAGAGAAAGAAGCAATTTTGGTCTTTGCTTTGGCATACTCCTTTTCCAGGACCCTGTAATGATTTTGTAGTGCAGAAAAACTGTGGGTCTCCCACTGCAATCTCTGTATTTTCTCTCGAAGGTCTGAGATTTCCAAACTCATCTCGGCCTTTTCCGATTCTGCCTGTACACAAATGTCTTTGTTTAAACTCTCCAAAGCAAGAAGTTTGGAATTGAGTTCTTCTTTCTCCTGCTTATACTCACTGTCAAGCCTCTCCAGCTTTTGCCTAACCATCTTCCCGGTTTCTTCCACCATGGATATATGCTCTTCTTTGTTCTTTAGCTCTTGCTCGTGGTCATTCTGCAGTTGCGCTATTTTCTCATTCAGCTTTTTCTCTTGCTTCTCAGCAGCATTCCTCAGGTCTCGCAGCTCCTTCTGAAGCTGCTCCCTCTCACACACAAGCTTGTTCACTTCTTCCTTGAAGTTTTTCTCCAGGAGATCTTTCTCCTGGGTCAGGGCAGAAGAAATGGCCTTTTCATTTGCCAGACTTTCCTTCAGTTGCTCGCGGGCTTCAGCGACCTCCTGAGCAATTTCATCCTTTTCAAACTCCCACTGAGATTTCTCCTCTCTTTGCTGTTCAGCAAGTTCACGCAACTCTTGCTGGTAACGTCCTTCCAGATTTTGGATCATTTCTTCATATTTATTCACAAGCGTTTGTGTGTCGACAGAAAACTGAGTTTCTGTATGAGATGCTCTTCTGTTATAGTCACTTTCCATTTTTTTCCTAAACGTGGTTAACATAATATATTACTAAACTCTAGGCTAACTCAAAGAGATTCAAATGGGTTTATAGGCTGAATAAAACAAGCTGAAAAATTACTTTTTCATGGAGTTTTAGAGGAAGTGCTATTTGACCGGTGTTTATGAGAGACAAAGTTAGATTTGAGGCTGTTTGTTGAAACTTCAAAAATAAAAATCTAATTACCTTGGAAACATGTAACGTATGAACCATCCTCAGAAAAGGTTTCATGTACAATATATCCCCTTCTGTCTTGTGATCAGATTTGTGGGGGCAGATGTTCTTACTCCCATCCCTCCCTGTCACCCCGGGACAATTTCAGTTTCTTTTGACACTGGATCCTGGCTAAAAGCATTCACCAGCCATCCCTTTACTTCTTCAGAAAATAACAACTCTGAAAAAAATGCTTTAAAAGTGCAAAGCAGAGATTTGGAAAGCGCAGGGATCCTAAACAGAGCCCAGATTAATCATGCCTGGTTGTGCTTTAACACTATTCTTGCCTCTGGGTGAGCTAAAAATCAATATAAATATCTGCTTGAGAAAGGTCAGAGGAGAGAGCCCCAGGACAGCAGCCCAGTGTTGCTGGAATGGAACAGGTAGCAGTGCTCAAATTACGCATCGGAAACCGTTTCTGTGCTAAGTTCACCTTGGTCACCACGCCGAGCCGTCACGGTCGGCGTACGCCACTCCGTCCCTGCCAGCAGCGACACTCACCTTTCCTCCTCCCGCTCCTGCTCGTGCTTCCTCAGCAGCTCTTGTTGGAGCTCTTCCTTCTCCAGGGCATGCACCTCCGCCATCCTTTTCAGCTGCTCGTGGAAGCCACGTTCCAGCTCTCCCTTCTCTTCCTGCAGCGTCTGCACTAAAACTCTCATCTTTTCTTCCACCCAGACACCGTTTTGAATCAACTCTTCCCGTTCTTGACTGAACTTCTCATTTACCCGCTCCAGTCTGGCTCTAACGTCTTCTTCATGCTCCTGCCTCAACAGTTCTTGCAAATTGGCTTTTTCCTCCTCAAAACTAATTTTTAATTTGTTTTTCTCATCGTTATGTTTACAGTCGAGTTTTTCTTGCTGTTCTCTGAGCAGTGCTGCCTCTCCTTGCAGCTCCACAATTTGATTTTTAAGGCCAGTTATTTCCTTTTCCATGACACGCATCTCTTCCGCGTACTTCTTCCTCACATCCTCTCGCTCCTTTTCACAGTGGATTTTTGTCTCCTCTAGCTGCTTCTCGTAATGGCTCACCTACAAAAAGGAAAACAGATCGGGCTGGTTCATTTGCTACAGAATGTTCTAGGGAGTTATTTTCTCAACATTTCTGTATTATATATTTCCATATATTCTACAGAATATTTTGATTTACATGTTAGCATCTTATATTGATTTCCTCTGGAAAGAACACCGCAGTGCTCAGCTTAATTTCTTAGTGGGATAAAGATGATCATTACGTAGTAGCCAGTGAAATTCATGCTTTTCCAGTAAGCCAATTTTGTCAGGGGGGTGTGGGGAGCAACTAGCAATTTTCAAGTCCTAAGTCAATTTTGCAAATTGCACGTGGGCTGTTTATTTCAATGATTATTTTTTTCAAAACCTTCCTCAAATTAAGAGGCAGATGAGGCCTTTTCCTTTAAAAATTTTTTTTTTTTTTCGTTTGAGGTGTTTGTTTGGTGGGAGTTTTTTTGTTTTGCCTGATGGGACCCCCAACTTCTGGTCCTGAACTGACTCCTGCAGAACAAGCCTGGCCATCTCTGCGCCAGCACGCTTCACCTGCGGAGCACGGCAGGGCTCACTTGCGCGGAGCCATTGTCACCCCGAGACCGATGCTAGCGCAGGCTGGGGGTGGGTGTTTGCTGTGCCCAAAGCTGTGCCCCACCACCACCGACAGGTACTGGAGTGGAGCTGCCCTGGCCTCCTAAGCCCATCCAGACCCAAGCTTTCTCCACGTAGAACCAATGGAGATATTTCTACCTGTGTGGCAAGATTAGTCTGAAGATGGACACTCCGAATGGGGAGCTGACTGCCCATTTTCAGCAGCACAGATATTATAACAGCAGCGTTTCTATACTCCCACAGCACAGATCACATTTCAGTAGCATTCAGCAATGCAGGCTCCTGCCAGCAGCCCCTCTAACCCATAATTATCCCAGGCCAGTGGGAATGAAGTGGTGAATTCAAATGCAGCAGGCTTTCACCACAGGAAATGCAGTACTGCCTCGGAAAGGCTCGCTGCTCTCTCGTTAGCTGCTGGGTAGCGTGAGGATCTACTGCAGTGTTCGTCCAGCCCTCTCCAGTGCCTCTCCATCACACAGCAAGAGGCAGAAGGAGCAGGGAAGGTAGAGGCTCAGCTTCACAGAAAGGTTATAATTTGACCAGGAATTAAAAGTCCTTCAAGACCGTTCCACCGGTATGACGAGGCTGGAAAAGTTGTGAAGCTCTGTTTTAAGTTAAAATAGCTTACTGTGTCTTCCAGCTCCTGTTTGAGGCGGTGTAGATCTCTGTGATGCTGCTCCTTCATTTGTTCAATGGCCATTTCTGCCTCTATGCTCATATTTAATGGGTTGCAGTCTTCCGAACCAAGTCCTGTAAAAACAGTAATTACACATGTATTCTTGAAGCCCAAAGAGATACATTCTCAATAGAGTTATTTCTAATTAAATTTGTTTACTTGCAGCTCTCCAATTCCCATCACGCACACAGAGAAGAAGCTGCAAATATTAATGTCAGCTTTGAATACAGTACAGCATCCATATTCCACATAGTGTTACACAGCAAAACAAAAGGGGTGATTGAGTCTCACTGAGAAATTTTGGGAAAATTTTGACGTAATTGCCTCTAAGATGTTATCATAAACACCTACAGCACAGAAGCTGGTCATACAGGAGATGTGCTTTACCTTGGTCAGGCTCAATAGCACTGTTGCCATGACTTTTCACATCGATGTCGAACTCTTCCGACAGGGAATTTTTCAGCGAAGGCCTGAGCACTTTGCCTTGGGCACGGTACTCCTCCAGCTCCGACTGCAGCTCATCTATCTGGTCCTGCAGCTCCTGAGAGTCGGGGGGAAAAAAAAAGCCTGAGTGAAAGCAACCATCTATACATCAACACATTCCCACCATGAGGAAACAAGCCCCCAAAAAGGGGAAATTTTTTTTACGTTGAGGGTTGTAGAACACTGTCCCAGGTTGCCCAGAGAGGCGGTGGATGCCCCATCCCTGGAAACATTCCAGGCCAGGTTGGCCGGGGCTCTGAGCAACCTGATCCGGTTGGAGATGTCCCTGCTCCTTGCAGGGGGTTGGACTGGGTGGGCTTTAAAGGTCCCTTCCCACTCAAACCATCCTGTGATTCTATGGTTCTATGACATTTAGGAGGGAATTACAGTAAAGACTTGTCAATAATTCTGCAATCATGCCACAGTTGGTCATCCTCCTGTCAGCAAAACAACACCCTTCTCCAGGTTCCAACCTGTGCAAGTAACAGATGCACTTTTTACTAAAAGAGCAGAACCTTCGTCAGACTGAGGGCCTGTATATATTCTGCCTCTGAAGTACATCGTGCTCCAAGACCTTTCACTTTATTCATTCTTCCTATGACCTTTTTTTAAGCAGCACCTTAGGAAGATTTTCAAACAGTGTTGGAGGAGCTATTTCTCAACTATCCACTTGAAAAATCAAATCAGAAGGAAGCGATCAAATTAGGAGAGAGATCCCCTCATTACTGGATTCACCATCTGGTACTTCTGCCCGCCTGCGAGCGGAACATCCCGAGCGTTTGTGCCAAACGCCATGTGCTCAGCTCAAACACCAGTGGTTATTGAGGGAAATGAATCCCTGAACGCGAAACACACAATGCCAGAGATCCGAAAGGTTCAGAAAGCGAACCTTGAGTACTGATGCATATCTGCCAGTACTCAAAAAAGAAAATCGATTGCATATCCAAGTAATGGCTTATCAAGTCAACAAATATTTCTAGGCAATCTTTGCTTCCTGAGAGAGCTACTGTGCTGTTTCAGATGAGACAGCCTTTTGCTGAGGGAGTCCTTTATTGAGTGAAAAGGATCCTGCAGATCAGATGAGCCGAATGCTGTAACCATGGTAGTCATTAGAAAGTAGATATAGAAATAGCTAACTTGCAGGCTCACCTTACGGAAGTATTTCAGCCATACAACATTTGGGAAGGAGAAGACAAGCTTTACATTTTCAGTTTTATTTTAAGAAAATACTACTGGTTTGGAAACCAGCAAAACTCTGATATATCTTATTGCTGCTGTAAGTTCCTGCAACTCTGAATTCAAATTATTTCATAAATCAAAAAACAGCTGATGCACACTTTGCAGGAAGGGCGTTCTCTGTGAACGTGGCAGATGAGTGCCAGGTCCCCAACCCTGGGCTCCACTTACCCTGCACTGCCGCTCGTACTCGCTTCTCATCTGCGCCAGCCTCTCCTCCTGCAGGAAAAACTCCGCGCTGCTGGGATCCAGGTCGCCGAACTGAAACGGCACGAACAGGATCCAGTCACCCTTCCACTGAACAGCCCTGCGCATCGCAGCCTGGATGCCGTTCACAAGCAGTCCTGCAGCCTGTGCCCTCTCCCCCCTGGGTTTTGTTTGCTTTTTTTTTTTTTTACTAATTTTAAATACGGAAGCTCTGCTTTTTTAAAAATTTTAAAATTTGTCAACCAGGTAGGCTGTGCCTTGGTCACATCGGGATAGGGACCCCAAGAGCCTCCAGCTATGAGGTAAATTGGCAGCTCCAGTGTAGCAACTGAAAAGCAATTTAATTCTGGAAGCATACTGGGAAGCGGAGGATTTACCTTCTCAGCCAGGACGTTTTCCAAGTTCCTCTGCAGTTTGCTTGCCAAACTTTCATACTCGGCCAGTTTTTCTCCCGTCTCCAATAGCTCGCTTTCCAGGCGGCTGTTTTCCTGGACCAAACAAAAAAATCCCCCAACAGCCTCAGCATTTGGAGAAGGAAAACATTAGCACGTGGTAACTCATTAGAGAGGAGAATAGAGTAATCTCCCAGTCACGTCAGAGCACAGCACTGCTACAAGCTTCAGCCAAAGGCAGGGATTGTGAATTAGTTACTGCGCACATCCAACCCCTCTTGCCATGGCAAAACAGCAACTTTTGTAAAATACCACCATACCATTAACTTACGCTTGATTTAAAAAAAATTATATGGTTGTGCAGCTGTCAGATTCAGAAAAAAAATTGTGACTTAAGTGTTTTCTAAAAAAAAAAAAAAAAATGTTGGAAAATGATGTGAATCTGTGGGGTCATGGTGAATGATGTCATTGCATTAAACAGCAGATAGCTTATCCAAGGGGAAAAGCACCAAATTTGCTTTAGAGATTTTTTTTTTTAATCAATATTTTAAGCTCCATCAAGATGTATTATCCCCTGGCTGGACAGCTGAACAGCCAGCAAGGCCAGCCCATCCAGCAGCCGTACACACGCATACCCTGCACTTGATGGCAGCAGAGATTTGAACTGCAGCCTCACAAATCCGAGGAGTAACCTATCAAGGTGACCCAAAAACCAATTCTCACGGATACGCCTCTGTCTTGCTGCTGGAATTCCTTTCAGCTAGCTGAACGTGCGCTCTCATCTTCTCAACACATCTTCTCAACAAGGGCTACATTGCAAGTCTTGCTCCCCACTTCTGGGTCTGGCTGCATTTTAGTCCTCCTTACCTTCAGGGAAAGGGCCAGGCGGTCCCGGATGTAGTTCTCATCGGTTTTCAGCTTTTCGATCTCCTGCTCCAGCTCCAGCCGCTGTTTATTAGCCTGCTGCAGGATTTGCTCCCGCTCTCTCCGGAGCTCGTTCTTTAGAGCCGCAATTCGTTCCTTGTACTCCTCGTCCAGCTTCCTGTGAAGGCATCGGAGGCGAGAAGAGCTTGTAAGGAGACGCAGGTGACAAATACCACTGCGAGGGAAGCTTGGTGGCAATCAGCCAGCACAAAGCCACTACCTCCACCACCAAGTCCCTGCAATGCTGTGGCTGTGATCCCAAAGAGGAGGGGAGGGGTGAACCGAAACACCGTACCTGAGGTTGTACTCGTTCCGGCGCTCGATGGCGGCGTGGTGGTCATCCACTTCAGAGGCCATCAGGGATTTCAGCTTTTCGGCTTTTTCCAAGTCTGAACGCAGCTTCTCTTTCTCTCTGGCCACTTGGTCAACCCGCTCCCTAGGGAAAGCGCAGCCGGCCTGGATTAGGTCGCCTCCCCAGCTCCCCCAAAGAAGGAACTCGCAAGAGGCTTGTCAGGAAGAACAGCTCATGAAGCTCTCCCAGGGTCTTTTATCATCAGCTGCATTTAGTCACTGGATAGGAACTTGCTCTGGACCTGGACTTGTCTTGACGTCCCTGTAGGTCCCAAGACCTCAACACATGAACTCTTCAGCTGTGGTCTAGCCCTCCAAATTGCAGCGCTACGCCATTTTGCTAGGCCACTTTCTGCCCCGTTTACTTGTTCTTATCATTTTATGACCTTTACCACTTCATTCTTACACTACGTCCAATCTAGTAAGATCCGTTACATCGAGCAGCTTTCTTGATGGAAACTTAATAACCCAAACTATTCTTTGATTCTATGAAATCTCTCCACTGAGTGAATGTAAAAAGGTATTTAGACATGGAGATGCAAACCATGGGAAGCCTCATCGTGTAGCCATATAAGTGAAACAGGCAGCTTGCACGTACAAGTGATAAGCTGATAGGTAACGGGACACGTGCAGTCTTAATGACGAGCAGAAGTCATTTATGGTTTCGTATGGAGGTGGATGTGTAAGCTGATAAATATCTAAACTATTCAAAGATTTCAAGGCCAGGTTGGATGAGGCTCTGAGCAACCTGATCTGGTTGGAGATGTCCCTGCTCCTGGCAGGGGGATTGGACTTGGTGGCCTTTGAAGGTCCCTTCCCACCCAAACCATCCTGTGATTTGATGATTCTATGAAATGTTTCCTGTCTCCTACAGTCCCTCAATAGAGAAGCCTGCATGGCAAGTCCAGCGCAAAGTCAAACTGTGTTGACTTTCAGATGAAAAAAGTGGGAGCGCATGGTGTTTTTGTACCTCACGCAGACCTCTGTCATGTGGCAAAACCTACATAACAATACTGCAAGACATCAATTAGGATTAAAGTTAATGCTTATTAAGTTGCATCAGCCTCTGTCTTAAGTTTTGCCTTCCTTGGCCATCAATGACCACTGCAAATTGCAATGGCCATTTCCAGATTGCAGAGTGGGGCTGCAAACAACCTGCTGCTTTAATTTATTTTCTTTTAAATATATTTTTTTCTGCAATGCTTGGGGTTTGAGTGTTTTACCCATGCAAAACGAGAGAGCTGAAAGTTTCTGACCAAGCTAACAGAGAACCTAGCCTTCCAGAGAAATGGCAGCGCCACGCCAATGCCCCTCGGAGAAGTGCTATGAGCCACCATTAATTAGCTGCTAGTTAAGCTCCAGCTTGGCCGTATGGAGAGGGCAGGGAGGAAGCGGCAGAGCCAGGCATTCCGGTGACTTACAGCAAGTGTCTGATTTCCATTTTGAAGCTCGCCAGGGCTGCCTGGTGGACTCCGTTCTTGGTTATTAAGAGCTCGTTTTCTAGTGCCAGCGTCAGCTCTGTCAAGTTCACCTTCCCATCCAAGCTGAAATCCAAAGCCTGCGAAAACAACACATCGTTAGAGCAGAATGAGCTTTCCTGCCCTGCAGGAGCCTGCAGACATTTGTACATGAAGTGACAGGACACAATGAGGAGGCTCAGAAGAGATCTCTGCTTGCTGATTAATCTGTCACAAGATGCCTTTGGGGCGATAAACCAGACATCTCTGCCACCTTCCTACGTTAAAGAGCCAGCCGCTGCCAGCTGCGGAGACGGAAAGCGTCCTGGTTGTGCTGCAAGACCAACAGGAAATTAAGCCCACGCCTGATTAAAAGTATTCACTCTCTAGGGGATTATGTATTCAAATGCAGCAAGAAAGTGGTTGAAAATGTTCCTGTTGAGCAAAACCAGCTCTTGCAATAGAAACAACGCAGAGGAGGCCTTCTAGGAGATACGTGACAGCAAAGATCCTGTCTCTCTGAAAGCAAGTTATCCTCAGCAACGGCTTGTAATTTCATAGAATCACAGGATGGTTTGGGTGGGAAGGGACCTTTAAAGCCCACCCAGTCCAACCCCCCTGCAAGGAGCAGGGACATCTCCAACCAGATCAGGTTGCTCAGAGCCCCGTCCAACCTGGCCTGGAATGTTTCCAGAGATGGGGCATCCACCGCCTCTCTGGGCAACCTGGGCCAGCGTTCCTTCAGCCTGACTCTGCAGGGGCACAAAGTGCAGCAGGGCTGCAAACGCCGGAGGAACCACCCCAGTGACACCGGTGACAAAGCAAGCTACGAGCCAAGGAAAGCAACAAGCAGAAGAGAAGGCAAAGGCGTGCCCTGCGAGGCCGGTAAAAGCAGTACCAGGTTATCACGCTGGTCTGCGTGAGCCCGGGCTACAAATGGCTTTTATTGCCCGAGAGCAACAGCAGAGTTTTGGATGAAATGTTTGTGCCAACCTGGATGTTCAAAATCCACAAAATGCCAACAGAAATCTGCAGCCATCGCTGCTGGGAAGCCAGCAATGCTCTCAGAACAGACATGTGAAGTTATCTTCCCCCATCCACAGCGTCCAGCAAGACAGACAGAGACGGGAATTACTCTGGGTGTCTGCTTCGCAGCCCACGTTACCCTTTCACTCTGTATAGCAAAACACTAATTACTGGGCAGGGTTTCAAGCGCTGCCTTCCACCTCAGCACAAGCAATAATTCAGGTCCTCCCCATGGTAAAACATCTGGGGACGTTTTACCCCAGACGAGGCAAAGGAATTAAATGGCTTCCTGCAAATATACGTGACCTCTTCAAGCTAAGCTGGAAGTCACGTTACATTTTTATCTTTATCTTCTAGCTCTTTGGGATGCATCAGCATTTCAATAGAGGAAATTATTGGAAATTTCCTAGAACAGTTGGATTCTTGTCACTAGAAGTTGGAATTTTAAAGGGGAAAAAAAAAAAAAAAAGAAAAAAAATAATCCAGCTACAATCCAGCATCCCACATGGGGGGTGAAAAAAAGCAAATAAAAGGGGTGAGATGGAGCTGCCGTTACCTTCAGGATCTCCTGGCTGTTCTCTACGCCCTCCTGGTGCCAGCAGTCGAGGACACCCTCCACGCAGCCGTAACCCATCCCGTCGTCCAGGCTGGAGAAGAGGCAGAAGCCGATGGTGCTGGGCATGGCCGAGGGGGTGGTCGTGCGCCTCCCGCTTTCGTCGAAGGACTGCCGAGAGAGGGGAGAGGCTGCGGCGGGGCGCGGGCAGAGATGGGCATCTGGCCACCCCGCCACAAGAAAGCCTTATAAATGTAATTTTGCTAACGGTACCCTGGAGATTAAGGATTTAAGTCTGCTTTTCCTCGCTGCCAAGCACACACCCGGCAGGAACGCCGCTGCTGACCTCACAGCACCGCGGCACAACCAGGCACTTCGGATTTAAAATAAATCTGAGGAGCAACAGTTCAGAGCTGCCCTCGATGCTCCAAAAGTGTTTTCCACTGTCCATTTCTGGTTTTAAAGCAGCATCACCTCCCCTCAAAAGGCTGCAGGGAGCGCGTGTGTAAGTGCTTTTGCTATAGCCCTCAGCTTCCAGGCATAGATGAGTAGCAGATTTCAAACTCTAATTTGATTTTTTTTTTTTTTTTTAAATTTTCTTGAAGAAGAGATGCAGGACCTGCACGCTCCAGCCTCCAGAAGAAAACTGTGGCAGCTTCATCCCATCACTCTCACTCATGCCCACCATGCCATCCCTGGCTCTGCTCTGCTCCTCGGCACAGCGGAGCAGGGGAGCAGCAGCTCACTGCACCACCTCCTACCTTGATGGGTCAAGGGGACCATCGCAGCTGCCCCACCACAGGGACAAACGAAAGGGGAAGGAGAGGAAGAGGAGGAGACAGGCCAGGTGGGATTTACCCAGGATTTCTCCCCCTCCTCCTGCTTTTATACCAGGATCCACCTGGGTTTCTCACCTGCATGGAGAGGTGGCGTTTCAGCTGCCTGTACGGAGTAGATGCTGAGGGTGTCATTGGCTTTCCATTTTTAAACAAGCCATAGAAGAAGTCCTCTATGCTCATGGTGCCATCCTGCTCCAGGTTATGGAGCACCTCTTCAAGCACCTGCAAGCAGCAGGGGATAGAAATCACATCTGTTATTGCCAGTAACAGCACGGTGACAATTTGGGACAGCGGAAAACATCTTATTCCCAAGGCTCCACAAAAAAAAGAGTTACCTGGTGCACTGCATCAGCCTAACACTGGTACAGCAGCTTTCATACAGAAAATTGCAGAGCCACATACACTACAAAAATCCTGCCTGGAAAAGCACATAAGCTCCTGGTCATCTTGGAGCCTCCATCCTGCGAGGCAGCATGGAAAAAAAACCCACCTCGTTTCATCCTGCTCTCGAGACAGAGTGACCTCAGGAGCTCAGTGCAAGGCAGGGAGACAGAAGATGCCAGAACCCCAGCAGCTTGAAGTGACCAGGCAAAAAAAAACCCCACAGTAAGACACTGCAAGGTTATAATAAATCTGTTTTATGCTTCAGGGCAGTCTGCTTTCTGAAAAGCAAGACTGACCTTATTACGATCAGAGATGTTACGAGCAGTCCCTTACTATTTCTTTGTCCTTTTTTTTTTTTTTATTTTTTTTTTTTAATTTTTTTTCCTGCCTTGCCTAAGTTTTAATATCCTGAAAACATTTTGTTGCAAATGCCACAAAGGAATACCTTCTCAGAAACATGTTTTACGAAGGAAATAATTACAAGCCATGTTATTTTAAGATGCAAAACAGTCTGATTTTTTCATAAAACTAAATCCTAAATTGAAGAGAGACTTTTTTGCTGAAGAAATAATTTTCTTGTGGACTCTTCCTGGAGGATAGAAACAGCCCACAGGCCTTCGCAAAGTCAGAAGCGACCATCTATGAATATTTCAAGCCGTATTTACTGCCTAGCTAGGAGATTTCTGGGATTAAGGAGACATGCCTGGAATCTAGGAGATGTTTTTAAATTCTGTGATTGCATGAGGAGACACGCATGCCATGGTGCCGGCGAGGCTGGCAGCTGCCTTCTACTAGAGCAGCCTCCCACGTCGGATGGGTTGACACCAACAAACTCATGGGAGAGCCATGAGCCGAAAACCGCGTTCCCCGTAGCCACCAGCACTTGTGCTTTAGGCTTGCGGTCAGCCACAGGACAGAGTTTTTGGGGGCCACGCGCTGGTGTGAGTGGGTCCGTACGCAGGCGCTCACCTCCCCAGCCGCCGTTCGGAGTCCATACTGCTCGCAAATGGAGACGAGCTTTTTCCGGTTCAGGTGGCCATCCCTGGTGATGCCAAGGTGCTCACAGACCTCCTGCAGCTTCTCCTCTATCCAGTCCGGGGTGGGCAGTGATGCTCCAGGGGAGGCGTTCAGGTCATCCGGATTCCAGAAGCGTAACTGCCCTGGAAACAGGAGAAACTGCTCTGGTTTCTGCACACGCACTGCACATGAGTGACCACCAGAAGATCTGGGGGTTTTGCACATCACAGAGGACTTGCTGAGGGGAGACCTTGTTGCTCTCTACAGCTGCCTGAAAGGAGGGTGTAGGGAGGCGGGTGTTGGTCTCTTCTCCCAAGTAACTAAAAATAGGACAAGAGGAAGTGGCCTCAAATTGTGGCAGGCAAGGTTTAAATTGGATATTAGGAAACATTTCTTTACTGGAAGAGTGGTCAGGCGCTGGAACAGGCTGCCTAGGTAAGATGGTGGAGTCACCATCCCCGGAGGTGTTCAGGGAACGTGTAGATGTGGCACTCCAGGACATGGTTTAGTAGGCACAGTGGTGCTGGGTTGATGGTTGGACTTGATGATCTTGGAGGTCTTTTCCAACCTTAAAGATTCTATGGATGGAGAAGGGAGCCCTCCTCTTCAGAGCAGTTATGGGATGAAGGGAGAGGACTGAGCAAGTTCATATCCATATGTATCTCAGGCAGGTTGAGAACTTCAGTGGTTGCCTGTCTCCATAAATGCCACCCCTCAGGTGGACCTGCCTGAACTCCCATCCCCTTTGAACATAACCTGTAGGGTATGTTTTGATATAAGTGCTTCCAAACACTCTTTCAGGGGAAGGAAAAAAAAACAATGGCCTTCAGCTGAACACATTTCCTCTACCTCCAGCAAATGCCTGGAGCACAGTCTCGCCCAGCTGGAAACACTCACTAGGCACAAATCAGTCAGAGCTTGCTCAGCTGCAAGGCCAGCTCCTTGCACCCGCTACCTCACCCTGGAGCTCAAAAAGTGGCTTTTGGAGCAAAAATTTGGAAGGCCGCTCTCAGCTCTCCCCGGAGCCTCCTCTTCTCCAGGCTGAACAGCCCCAGCTCTCCCAGCCTGGCCTCACAGCAGAGCTGCTCCAGCCCTCTCAGCATCTGCGTGGCCTCCTCTGGA